>LZPO01008120.1:60373-82291 GCA_001675575.1 Neotoma lepida | reverse complement strand
ATTACTATACATTACTATACATTACTTTGGAGATACAGAAACCAAATCCAGTGCTTCCTGAATTCGTTCCACCACTGAGCTAGGCTGTGGCCCCAGTCCGGCTTCCCTTTCAGAAAACTTGAAGCAGTGTCCCTAAATTGCATAGGCTGCCCCTGAACTCACTCTGTACACTAGGCAGTACTTGAAATTGAGATCCTCCTGCCTCAGTTTCAAGAGAAGAGGAGATTATAAAGCTACAAAGTTACTGTGAGGAAGAGCACTGTCCTCACCAAGGTCAGGCTTAGAAGAGCTTCTACAGTGATAAGGCGGGAAGAAGGACAACCGCCCCCCCCCACCCCCCATCATTATCATGTAAGGAAACACTCACACGCTGTGTCAGGTCATCTGGGCTCTGCTCTCTGGCTTCCACATAAAGTTCACAGAATCATGCTATACTGGCAGAAGCTCTCAAACTCCTGAACTCAAGCAATCCTCCTGTCTCAACCTCTCAAGCAGCTAGGCCAGGTAGTTTTTGGGTTTTTTTGGAGGGAGGGAGGTTGTTTGTTTATTTTTTAGACAGGGTCTTTCTATGTAGTCCTGGCTAAGAACTCACTATGTAGATCAGGCTGGCCTCAAACNCAGACATCTTCCAGTGCCTGACTCCTGGGATTAATTAAAGGTGTGAGCCACCTCACCCAGTTTCCTTTCTCATAGTTGTCCCTGACCTGGAACCCTCTACTTAGACCAGGATTGTCTCCAACTTGCACAAATCCTCCTGCATTTGCCTCAGAAGTGTGATTACAGGTATGAGCTCTCTCCTGGAAAGAGGTAGTGTAAGAGTGAGTTGAGGCAAGCAAGGTGTAATTCTAACACTTGGAAAATGGAAGCAGCTAGCTACCTAATAAATATGAGACCAAACCCTGTCTCAAAACCAAGTTAGTTGGACTGTTTCACCAAAACCACACCAGTAGGCCAGGGCTGGAGCTCAGAGGTAAAAACTTGCCTAGAATGTCCAATGCCCTTCTACTCATTGTGCTGCCAGCTCTTTGAGCAGCTCCTGACATTTCTTACTATATAGTATCAAGATGCATTTCACAGGGCATGGTGGCCCACGCCTTTAATCCCAGCACTTGGGAGGCAGAGGCAGGTGGATCTCTGAGTTCCAAGGCCAGCCTGGGCTACAAAGTGAGTTCCAGGACANCCAGGGCTACAGAGAAACCTTGTCTCAAAAAATAAACAAGATATATTTCATAAAAGACTGCTCATCTCAGAAAAGTCTGAACACTACTAGGACATTGTCAAACTCCTACTGGTAGATACAAGTTTTCCAAACTTTGTTTCTATCAGCAAGTTCCATTAGCAACAAACACTGACAGCTTTCTTCTAAGTAACAATTTCTCTTCCACTTCTTCCCCTGCACAAGTCTGCTTCCCACTAAGAGTGAAGCCCCAGTGTTGACACTGCTCAAGTAAAGAATGGCACCTGTGGAAACCACTTCAGGCTCCCTAGCCAACCACACAACTGCTCTTGCTGAAGGCAGTGACTGTCCCACACACAGCACAGTGCTCTGTTATGCAGACTTCTCATCCATCACTCATCCTGAAAACCAAACCAGAAACAAAGGCTCTATCAGGGACTCTAACTGATGTCTTCCTTCAGGCTGGCATCCTTTTCATGATCTTTGTGCTAAGGCACCTGTGGTTTTAACCAACATTCCTGCAGTGCCACTAACAAAGGCAGCAGTCTCTAGACAGTTTGAGAACTACTACACCAAGTATGTGTCCTTGTCTGAACTGTGTCATGCCTACTGACCTCAAGCTGTTCACATCACCTGTGTCTAGGGAATTCCCTAGAAATCCAGCTAAGTGTCCCTTTCCTAAGGCTCTCCCCAACACTACACTTAAGCCTTGAACATTATCTGCTCCTCAGAACTTAAGTTTCTTTGCAATGATCTCCTACTCATGTCTGTTTGTGGCATGCACCCGAAGTCACTTTGACCGCACACTATTGAACTCTGAAGGACTTCATCTAGTTTCAGACTCAGAAAAGCAACTTTGAGTTTCTTCTTTCTTGAAGAAACACGAAGGAGAGTTGGGTATGGTGACTCAGTTGTAACTCAAGCACTGAAGAGGCTGAGGCAGGAGGATCATATTCCAGGCCAGTCTATACTACATAATGAGACCCTGTCTGAAAAACCAAAGTGCAAAATGGGTAGAGGGATGGCTCTCAGCAGGCCAGAGGACCAAGGCCCTGTTCCCAGGAATCAAATGGCAGCTCACAACCATCTATCAATTCCAGTTCCAAGTATACGACTCTCTGTTCTGGCTTCTTACAGGCATCAGGCACAGCATACACACAGGTAAGGTAAAACACTCAAACACTTTAAAAAAAAACTTGCTGGTGGTGGTGGCACACACCTTTAATCCCAGCACTGGGAAAGCAGAAGCTGGCAGATTTCTGTGTGTTTAAGGTCTGCCTGGTCTATGCAGTGAGTTCCAAGACAGCTGAGACTACATAGAGACCCTGTCTCAAAAAAAAACAAAGCAAGGGCTGGAGAGATGGCTCAGCAGTTAAGAACACTGGCTGTTCTTACCAACGTCCGNAACAAGCAAACAAACATAAATCAATAAATGATGCAATTTACAAGTTAATAAAAATGCGTAAGTACTCCCTGGACTGGGGGTGTAACTCGGTCGAGTGCTTGCCCAGCAAGTACAAAGCCCTAGGCCCCATCCCAGGCACAACTTAAACATGCCTAGAACCCCAGCACTGGGGAAGGTAGCTTAATGTCATCCACAGCTACCCAAAAAGTTCCAGGCCAACAGAGCTATAGGAAACTGCATCCTTCCAATGGAAAGGAGGGACAGAAAAGAAAAGAAATACAAACTCCTGCTGCCTGCATAAAGACTGATTTTTCCCACTCAAACGTTTGGTTCTAAAGCTTTGATCTGTTGTCTATTGTTCCAGTTTGAGATTGGGGTGGGGGAGAGGGTCCTCCCTATGTGGCCTTAGGCCTGCATGAAAGATGCAGTGATCCAACCAGCTGGGTAGGGATCCTGTCCACCCCTTCTGTCGCTTGCATCTTTTTTTTGTTTGTTTGTTTTTTGTTTTTTGTTTTTGTTTTTCAAGACAGGGTTTCTCTGTGTAGCTTTTGGAGCCTGTCCTGGTTCTCACTCGGTAGCCCAGGCTGGCCTCAAACTCACAGATACCCTCCTGCCTCTGCCTCCCGAGTGCTAGGATTAAAGGCGTGCGCCACCAACCGCGGGCTGTCGCTTTGATCTTACAGGCCTTTCAAAATCTAAGACAACTGTAAATAGATTGAATTACAGAAAAAACGGCCCAATGATGGATTACATCCTAACAAAATTTTATAAAGAAAAGGGCCAATGCAAATGAGGCGGAGCAGAATAATACCTCGGAGTGGAAAGGCTGGGGGAGGGGGTCCGTTAATATTGTCTCACCGGTCATTCCAATCGTCCCCTCGCCGTCTTTCATCTCTTTCCCGGGAACGGTCATAGTCGCTGCGCTCTCTTCGAAATTTGTCCCTGCGTCTTCGGTCGTATTCGTCATCGCTGTCACCCATGGTGCTGTCAGAGGAGGCCTGGGGCCCGGCGGCGGGTGGACACGGTGATGATGAACAAGGAGCAGAGGAGGGACAGTCCCCCGGGGGCAGCACGCCNGCCTCCCTCCCGCCGAGGCCGGCCTGCCATCCCGGGCAGGGCGATCGCTCCGACAGTTTTACTGTCCCCAGGGGGTTCCCCCTTTGTCCGCCCCCGAAGCCCCCGGGCACAGTCCTCTCCTGCCGATCCCGCCACCCGGGCCTTTCCTTCCCCTCCCCCACCTGGCAGCGGTCGGGGCCGTTGGAAGCGCGCGCCGGCGGGCTTGTTTTCCGGGCGGACCGGAACGCGCGACGCTGGACCGCAAGGAGGGTTTGAAGGGGACGCGGGGGATTTCTCGGGCCCGGAGGCCGAGGAAAGAGGAGCGTGAGGCCGCTGCGGGTTAGGCGGGGGTCGCGCGTAGCCTGCGTCAGCCCCGGAGCTCGGCTGCTCCGCGCAAACAAGACCCCCGACCAAACTAAAACTAGGAGCGAGGGCGAGGGACTGATGGGAAAAGGGTGGGGACGCGGAAATCTCGCGCGGGTTTACGACACAAATCGCTCCAGCGCTAGGAGCTACGGAAGCTGAGCGGGACCAAGCCAGGCCTCCTGAACGTGGTCGTTGCTTTTGAACACGAGGGGAAATGGAAATGNAGAGGTTTCGCTCCCCCTTAACGTCTCCTGGGTCGGGGTTAGTTGGCATCCAGAGGTTGCTTTGCAAGAGCCCCGGACTGGGGCACTTCTTGACCTTTTCAAGGGTGGGTTTGCCCTCTCCTCGCTCTCTGGATGGGTTTGAGGACTGTGGATGTCTAGGGTATAATGCATAGAAGCAACCATTTTAAAGGCATCGCCTCCCACCATTTTCTTCTTCCGCACAAATCCACAGTATGTGCTACCTGCGAAACGCGTTCTTCCTGCTTTTCTTGGACAGAGGCGCCTAATCGTGCAAACCGTGCAAATCTCAGTTTTAATGCCCACTACTTTAATGGGAAGCTGTATGTAGCAGGCTGGAGACAATCACCGGGATCCAGTGGCTCCCAGTTTAAACGCACAATTCCCCAAGATAACACTAAGCCCTTCTCAATGAATAGAATACCAAGCTAAAGAATGGAGCATGCCACAGCTTTGCTTCCAGCAAGAAAATCCCAGCATGTNAAAAAGTGTCTTTACAATAAGGGGAATTTAAAAATTTAAAGCCGGGCGGTGGTGGCGCATGCCTTTAATCCCAGCACTCGGGAGGCAGAGGCAGGCGGGTCTCTGTGAGTTCCAGGCCAGCCTGGTCTACAGAGCGAGTTCCAGGATAATCGGAACTGTTTGACAGAGAAACCCTGTCTCAGAAAAAAAAAAAAAATTATTACAGTCATGTTGGCAAAGGCCTGTGATCCCAGNTACTCAGGAAATTGAAGCAGGAGAATCACAAATTCAAGGGCTGCAGAATGAGTTCAAAGCCACCCTGGACAAGTTAGTGAAACTCTGTCTCAAAAACATTTTCCAAAAGGGTCTGGAAAGATGGTTCCNTGGTTAAGAGCACTCCTGCTCTTGCAGAGAACCAGAATTTGATACCCAGCACCCATTATGTCTGGTGGCTCACAGGCTGTTAACTCCAGTTCCTGGGGATCTGATGACCTCTTCTGGACTACAAGGGCACTATGCTCAAATGTACATATACACATAATTTTTTTTTTTCTCTGTGTAGCCCTGGCTGTCCTGGAACTCCCTCTGGAGACCAGACTAGCCTAGAGCTCAGAGATCAGCCTGCTTCTGCCTCCCAAGTGCTGGGATTAAAGGCGTGTGCCACCATGCCCATCCATCCACACATAATTTAAGAAGAGAAAAGCAGTGCAGATATATAGCTCAATGATAGAATGCTTGCCTACAATATGAAAAGACCTGGGTTTAGGATATAAGAAACCAAGGAGAGAAGGAGGCTAGGGGTACAGCTCGGTGGTAGGGCATTTGCTTAGCATGTACGTGTCCCTGGTCCACCCCAGCACCCTGCCACCCCCAACAAAAATGTAGCCAGGCACAGTGGCACACTCCTGTAATCCCAGCACTTGAGAAATGAAGATAGAAGGATCCAGAGTTCAAGACCAGCCTCAGCTATCTCAGCTATGTATCAAATTCAAGGGTAGCCTGGGATATGTTAAAATTTGTCCTTTATAAAAGTACCTTGTCTGACCCTAAGGGGATGAAGGGATCACCCTGGGTAAACTGGCGGGGGGGAAGGGGTAGAGGGGAGGGGATGAGGGATGGGAACATGAGGAATCGGGATGGTTGAATTAGGGGAGGGATGGAGAGGGAGAGCAATGAAAGAGATATCTTAATAGAGGGAGCCATTATGGGGTTAGGGAGAAAGCTGGTGCCAGTGAAACTCCCAGGAATCCACAAGGACGACCCCAGCCAAGACTCCTAGCAAGCAGGGCAGTGGTGGCCTTTAATCCCAGCACTTGGAAGGCAGAGTCAGGCGGATCTCTGTGAGTTCAANACCACCCTGGTCTACAGAGTGAGTTCCAGGACAGGCTCCAAAGCTACACAAAGAAACCTTGTATTGAGGGGAAAAAAAAAAAAGACTCCTAGCAATAGTGGAAAGGTTACTTGAACTGGCCTTCTCCTGTAATCAGATTGGTGACTACCCTAATTGTCATCATAGAACCTTCATGCCGTAACTGACGGAAGCAGATGCAGAGATCCACAGCCAAGCACTGGGCTGACATCCCGGAGCCCAGTTGAAGAGAGGGAGGAGGGATAATTAGAGGGAGGAGGGATAATATGAGCAAGGNGCGGGGGTCAAGATCATGACAGGGAAACCCTCAGAGACAGCTGACCCAAGCTCCTGGGAGCTCACAGACTTGACCAACAGCTAAGGAACTTCCATGGGACTGACCTAGGCCCTCTGCATGTGAGTGACAGTTGTGTGGCTTGGCCTGTTTGTGGGGCCCCTAGCAGTGGGACCAGGACCTGTCCCTGGTGCATGAGCTGGCTTTTTGGAACCAAGGCATCCTATGGTGGGATGCCTTGCTCAGCCTTGATGCAGGGGGAGGAGCTTGGTCCTGCCTAAATTTGATATGCCATGCTTTGTTGACTCCCATGGGAGACCTTACCCTTTCTGAATGGAGACTGAGGAGGAGTGGATGGGCAAGGGGGTGGTAGGAGGTGGGAGAGGGAACGAGAGGAGAAGAGGGAGGAGAAACTGTGCTTGATATGAAAAATAAATAAAAAATTTTTTTAAAAAAGTTCCTCATCTGACTTTAGACTATGTCATGTCTTGGTTAAATGCACCAAGGTCAGCATCCTCAGTAAACATAGGACCTGCTATAATGACTCCTTCTGGAAAATGGCAAAGAAAATTGACATCAGCTAGCATGTCAAGTACATCAGCTCCTTCTGAGGCAAGACCAAGATGAGGAAACAGGCCTTTAGTATCTGGCACTGTAGTTCCTGCACAAGAACCGTGGCTGCTGGGGCNTGGACCTGCCACACAACTTCGTAGTCAGTCAAGTCTGCCATCAGAGGACTGAAGGAAGTGAAAAATCAGTAGAAATGGAACCATTTGAGAAATCCCTAGCCTACAATAAATGAGTTAATTTATGATGTAACAACAACAAAAGTATAGGCTAGCAGCTGGGCGTGGTAGCACACACCTTTAATCCCAGCACAGGAAGCAGAGGCAGTCAGATCTCCGTGAGTTCGAGGCCAGCCTGGGCTACGAAGAGAGTTCCAGGACAGCTAGGGCTGTTACACAGAGAAACCCTGTCTAGAAAAACCAAATAAACACAAAGTATAGGACATCATTCGTTTNAGGCATGATCTCACTACGTAGCCCTCACTGGCCTGGAACTTACTATGTAGACCAGGCTGGCCTTGAACTCAAAGAGATCCGCCTGCCTCTGCCTCTGCCTCCCAAGTGATGGAATTTAAGGTTTACATAGCGTCATCCTAGAAGAGTCCAATGAAACAGCAGATCTNCAAGTGCTTTTAAATCTTCAGGNATTATTATTTCATGAAGAGAGGAAGAAGCAANAGCATTTGGGACCAACAGTAAAGGTAGATGTCNGGGGAAGGTGATGGATGGGGGCCGAGATCCCAGCAGGTACTTCTGGGAAGGGTCAACAGTCAGTGGTGACAGTGGCTGAGAGCTCTTGAATGCGCCAGGCACTACAAGCCTTGCACAAGATGTGCCCATCCAGNGGGTAGCAGCCTTGACACTCGCCCTCAGAGGACAGCAGCAGCCCACACTCCTGTGGAGAGAAACAGCGCCTTCCTATTAGCCTAANCGCTCTGTGTCTTCTCCCTTAGTGCTCTCCCCCAGCACCCCAGGCTCTGCAAAGCCCTTGCTCTTGTCCAGGGACCCCCTCACCTCACACTTGTAACAGCCAATGTGGAAACTTCGGTCCAGAGCAACGATTCTCACCGTCTCCTCCTGACCTGGCTCTGGCATGATGGCCCCACCACACACTGAGCATCGTGGGGCAAATTTCCTGAGGTGGAAGGGAACCAAAGGGGCTTTCAGGTCCCTCCCTCCCCAGAGGAGGCTCACAATGGAGCCCAGCGAAGGTGGAAAGAGGAGGNAAGTGAGAAGGATNGGAAAGATGGCTTTTGGGTCTCGGAGAAGAAAGTCATGTCAAAGAAAGAGAGGACCAGAAGTTAGAAACAAACATGAAGACACAGGATAGGTCAAATATTCTGAGTTAAGGCAAGACCTGTGGAAATCCTCAATGCAGTGGATCTGGCTGGTGGCATCCACTGTGAAAGGGATGCCATCAAGNCCACGGTGACACACCACACAGGTGAAGCAACCAGGGTGGTAAGCCTTCCCCATAGCCCTCAGGATTCGGTCCAGGATGGGTTCAGAGCATGTGGAACACTTCTCCAAGGTGGCCTAATGGGAAAGAGAGGAAGGAAGGTCAGAGAGCGAAAGCCGCAGCAGCCAGGAAGGCACACTGGCCTCCCACCCATCTGGTGTGCCTAGTTCCCTGTATAGGAGTCAGTGGGAGGTGGTCTTAGCATCTCAGCATTGTAGCTTCTAGACAAGGAATTTAGCCTCCACACACTTCCTTTTCCGCTAAGATGAGTCGACAATAATGCCTGCCTCTGAGGAATGTNATCAGACTTTCACAAATTGCCTCAACTCTAAAATGCCTTCTAGCTGGGCACGGTGACTGGCACACATCCTGTTTTCCTAGCTCTTGGGAGGCTGAGGCAGGAGGCCCATGACTTCTGGGCCAGCCTCGGCTACATAGTAAGACTTGGTCTGGAAGGAAGGAAGGAAGGAAGGAAGGCAGGCAGGCAGGCAGGCTGGCCTCCCACTTGAAAGGAGTAGCTATTCTCCACCTCCCCTCCCCCCTTCAGCTAGTATCCACATTTAACTCCTGGGTCTGGGGGCTGTAGCTCAGTTGGTAAAGTGTTTGCTTAGCATGCATGAAGCCCTGGGTTCCGTTCCCAGTGCCACATAAAGCAGATCCTGTGGCACACACCTGGAATCTCCATACCCCACGGNTNGAGGCAGGAAATTCAAAGTCTTCCTTAGCTAGACATAAGAGTCTCAGGCCAGCCTGGGATACACACTATCCCAAAACAACAAACAAGCAATCAAAGAAACAAAACCTTCTTTTGGTTGATGAACCAACTGATCTTTGGAAACATGTGCGCGGGGCTGGCTTCAAACCTGCTTTGTAGCTAAGGCTGGCCTCAAACTCCTGATTGTCTCTCCTCCAGGTAGGCCAGAGCCACCAGGTCTAGCGCCTTCCTTCTTGTAACTCAGNTTGAGTCCTCAGCTTCAAGCCCCGTCTGTCTTCCGCCCCATCTGACTGAGTCTCTGGCCCTCTCTTAGATGGGAACCCGCCTGCCCATCTTGATGCTTAGTTTAGCCAGCTCTCCCCCAGCCCAACCACTCACCACATAACAGCTCTCACAATACGCCCTCCTCTCCACAGCATAGAAATGCTGGCCCCGGAGCTGGGCCCGACAGGTAGAACACACAAAACAACCAATATGGAAGACACGGTCCAGGGCCACAACGCCAGCTCCATCGCCAACCACGTCTTCGCCACAGCCACCACACCGACCTGAGGATTGAGAGCATGGAGATCAGTCTGCACAGATCCGTGACTCCAGACCCACCNTCTCCTCCCTCTTCCCACCCTACCCACCGGGCCAGCTCACCAAAGTACTCCCCACTGGGCGGGTGGCTCATGTCATGTACCAATTTCTTGGTCAGTCTCTCTAGCTCCTCTTCTGGCGGTTGGCTTAAGGGGACCTACAGTGAGAATCAGGGCTTTGTGGTGTGCCGCCTACAGTCTCTGACTGATACCATAAATAATCTGTAAGGTCAGGAACCCTGAAATCTCATCTGAGAACATCTCTCAGAAGCTGATGGGGGNGGGGGAGGAGCCCTAGCCCCTTCCCTTTGGCCATCTTGACCCTTGACCTGTGAGTACTCTAAAAACCAGGATTGATGTATCCATTTATTTATTTTTGAGACANCGTCTCATATAGCCTAGGCTGGCCTGGAACTCATTATGTAGCCAAAGACTCTCCTGTCTCTACCTCTACCCTGCTTGGTTTATGTGTTGCTGTGGATAGAACCTTGGGACTCTTAAATACTAAGCAAGCACTCTACCAACTGAACTACATCCCCAGCCCTAAAAACCAGTACTGTATGCACCACCCAGCCTCCATGCCACCCAATCAATGCCCAGTTACCTACAATGACCACAACCCACAGTGCTCCCACCCACCCCCCAACCCAGGCTTACCTGGGGCCCATGCCCGCCTCCTCTTCCTCCTCCTGTAGGAGGGCCATGTATCCCAGCAGCATCCTCCTTAACCCCTGGTCCTGGCTCACGGTGGCTCCGATAGCCAGACCCCCAGACTTCACCACGGCCTGGCAAAGGAAAGTGGGGCCCTGGAAGAGGCCCGGAGGCCTGAGAGGCTCCCCGCCTTGGCAGTCCACAGCCTCTCACAGGTTGAGCCACCTTCACTTGTACAGGGAAAGCAGGACCGGCTGGCGTGCTGGCTGTGGCATAGGAGGCTGGGGTAGGTCCACCATAAGGGGATGCTGGGAGCATAGGGGTTGGAACAGCACCTCCACTGGGCTTCAGGGAGCCTGCACGGTAAGCGTGCGGTGGAGGGGCCTCAAAAGCCTGGGGAGACAAGCAATGCAGAAACAGTAAGTAAGGCCCGATCCGACATCAACGCACNCCAGGTGGGAACCCCAGGGAAGCAATGATTTTCGGACAAGTTCCCACGGGCAAGGCCTACACAAGCTAGGTGTTCATCAGTTGCAAAGAGGGTAGGTCGGGGAGTGGGAAGGGTGGCTTTAGGCTGAGAATCCACAGAAGGGAACTGGCTGGGGACGGGGAAGCAGGAACAGGACATAGACCTGTCGGTCTGGTCGCCGAGGAGCATGACTGCGACCCCCGTCCAGATCAGCCAACATGCTGGTAAGCGAATCTATCTCAGCATCCAGGCTTCCGGGGCGGATGACGCCCCTGTCTGGCGGGAGCCCCTGGAGACAGAGCCAAAGCAGGGAGAATAAATATAGACCACAACGCTGGGCTTCTCTCGCCTTCACCCTGAGAAGGAGACCCACACATCCTACCCTCACCTCCAATTCTCACCTGCAGACGCTGGGGTGCTCCGTGGGATCCCACCCAGGTAGGCCCCCGATCGTCTGGTACCCCCGGAGGCTGGTAACATTGTTCGGGTGGGAGGGGGCAAAAATTGACCCTGGGGTGGGGCTGGAGTGCTAAAGGGAGAGAAGAGAGGTGGGAATGGAGAAGGGGACCTCGTGAAGGCTGCCCATCTCGGGGCGCCTCTCCTCCTTCGCGTACCTGGGGCGTCTGGGAATGGATAGGAGTCGGGGAAGGTTGCACAAGACTAGGGGCCTCTGGCTTGGGGAAGAGACAGCAGGAAGCAGACAGACAGGGGAGGAAAGGTGAAGGAGAGTGGCCAGTGGCTCTTCCGCCACTCCCGGGTGTTGAAAGAGGAACACTTACTTGCTCCGTGGGCCGGTGGCGGCCCCAGGGCGCCTCGGGGAAGCGCTCTTCCCTGGGGGACTCTGGAGGGCTCTGGCTGCTTCGGGGGAAGCCAGGTGGGCCCAGACATGGTCTGGAATGGTTACTCCACTCCAGACAGAGGTCAGGACCCCCACAAGCCCGGAGCCCGGAGTCTCGAGCCCCTTCCTTCCCCTCCAGTCCCACGCCCCGTTTGGGACTCCCTGTCTCTTATACACATCTAGATGTGTATAAGAGACAGCTCTCCCTCTCTCTGGCCCCCTCCCGTTAAGAAAGGACCGCCCTCCTCCGCAGCCAAACCACAGGGTGGGCTGCAAACGGCTCGGAGAAGCTGCGGCCCAGCAACTCGCTCTGATCCCTGCCCCGGCTCTGCACGTGGCAGCCTCTCGGCCGGGACTCTGAAGGCTTCTGGTCCCCACCCCACCCNCCTTGCGGATCTCTCCCTTCCCACCCGCCTCCCTCTCGCCTACCCACCAGCAGTGCTCCGCCAGCCCATAGTGTTTTGGTCTTTTATTAATGGTCAGTAGTTAGAAAAATAAAACAAAACACAAACATCACCACCCAAGGAAGTCGGGGAGAGGGAGGCGGTGCGTCTGTGGCCAGGATGGGGACACTGAGGTAGCCTAGAGTCACAGAAGAGACCAGCCCCTCTGGTCAAGGCACCAGTGAAGGAAGCGGAGGCAGGCCAGGGACAGGGCCGCAATGTCCTCCCCTGTACAATGGGGACAGCCACGCAGAATTAGTGTACTATGTCCCCCCATCCAAAGGAGACCATGGTCCCCTTAAAACATCATCCAAAGGACAGGGTCCATGGGGGAGGGGGGTCCATTGTTCAGAATGGGCCTGGGCCCTTCTATCCAACCCTGTATGAACAGGCATCAGAGATCAGTACAGGTGACCGGAGTGACACCATGAACAAGAAGAGTGGGACCCAGGTCACGGCTCAGGATTTCCAGCAGCGCCAGGTATCTGGGGTAGCGGGCAGGATCTGCAGGCGGTCGAGGCAGGTACAGGAAGGTAAGGGCTGTAGTGGGTCCCTCCTCCCCATCCCTTCCTTCAGGCCCTCCAGGGCCTCCTCCTGTGCCTCGCCCCTGCTGGGCACGCACCAGGGCGTTGGCACTGCAAGCCAGAGCCTCAGCTTCTTCATCTCCTCGACCACCATTCACAAAGTCCCCTTCCTCCTCCTCAGGCTCCCCAGTCTCGGCCCCTTCACCCCACACCACCTCTTGCACCTCTGCCCGGATCCTGAGTTGACTCAACAGAGCCCGGAGCCTTCCCTCCGCTGCCCCAGGAGCCTCCCTAGGCCCCAAGCACAGGAAGATCCGCAGCCGGGCACTGTGCCATGCAGGCACCATGCTTAAGATGGTAGCCATCTGCAACAGGAAAAGGCCACAGACGTCCACGTAGCCGGGCCCACCCCGGGGCCGCAGCAGGTTCAAGGGCCACACGTCCACGTGATGGAGCTGAGCGCTGCTACCGGACCCCCGGCTTAGTCGCTCCGGGGGCAAAGCCCCACATGCCCGGGCGAGAACCACATTCTTGTTCATCTTGAGAGCATCTGCCACNGTGGCCACGTAGTCCTGGGGACTGAGAGCCCTGGGGCTCCCAGGAGCNCGAGGTGGAGGGAACAGCGTGCTCAGGGCTGGCGACCCGCCCTCTCTGGTGCCCTCTGCAGGCTCGGAGAAGGCAGGGTCTGTTAGGAAATGGTCCTGGGGTGGGGCGTCATCGTAGAAACCCAGCACCAACGTGTTGGGCTTCATGCCGCCTAGGGGCAAAGAAGGGAGGCAGGAAGGAACAGAAATCAGGCTGAGGGCTGAGTTTACACCACATAAAACGCGCCCACTCACACTTAGGTCAGCCATGAGGTATGGCATCCTACTTGGCTGGGGCCCTTACAGNAACATTATACACACGTTTGCACAACGATTTGGCTTTCTCAAAGACTTTCACATGCATTTATTTGACTATCTCTAGGAATAATCTCCTCCACTTTAAATATGTAAATTCCACATTAGGAATTTTTTTTTCTTTTGTGGGGAGTGGTACTGGAGAGTAAACCTAGTGTTTTATCCATGCTAGGCAATCAACGACTGAGCTATATTCCCAGCCTCATCTTAGATTTTGTTTTGGTTTTTGTTTGTTTGTTTTGGTTTTGGTTTGTTTGCTTGCTCTCCTACATTTATCGTTCTGAGACAGGGTTTCACTATGTAGCCCTGACTGGGCTGCAATTCAGTATGTAGACCAGGCTAGGCACAGACGCAGAAATCCACTTGCCTCTGTGTCCTGAGTACTGGGATTAAAGGCATGCGCTTAAGGTCTTTGTTTTTTGAGACAAGGTCTCGGACAACCTGGGCTTGCCTGGAACTCTATGTGGCAGAAGATGACCTTGAACTCCTGATCTTCCCGCATCCTCCTCCCCAGTGCTGGGATTGTAGGAGTGCATCACCACTATCCCATGAAGTTCATGGGGTGCTGGCATGGACCTCAGGGCTTCATGCATGCTAGGTAAGTGTTCTACCACTGAGCTACAGCCCTAGCTCTGGGTTCTTTCAGGGTTAAGGTCAGTTGTTATCCACTACACGCTTTAAATAGCTCATCTTTTTCATGTCGGGGAGGCCATTTCAACCAGGCAGGATGGCCCCCGCCTGTAATCCCAGCAACTGGGAAGCTGAGTTTCAGACAGCATAGGTAACAGAGCTTCAGAGTGAGAGCGTGTCTAAACCAGAAAACAAACAAACTGACAAAAACCCAGAGATTGAAATTGAACTCTACTGAGGAAATGAGACTTCTTCGGTAGCTCAGGCTAGCTTTGAACTTACAACCCTCCTTGCCTCAGCCTCCAGAGTAGCTGAGGTTACTTACAGTAAGCATCACCAGGCCTGAGTAAAATAAAATCAGATAGCCTGATTGTTCAAGCTCATGACCTCAATCACCAGAGAAGCCACAACCCAGGTAGATGGGGCTGCAGCTGGGCTTTGCAGCTTCCTTCTACAGCAAAAGTCTGAGGACGGTGNTCTGCATCTGGTCCTCAAGAGCATCTGGTTGCTTATCAGGGGCCACATCGTGGAGAAAGCACTCACCTCACTTGAACCTTGTGCCAAGGCTGTGAGANAAGTGGTGTTTATTCTCCCCTTTTACAGATAAGGAACCAACCTCAGGCCCCACGCANTGAAGTCACTGGACTAAAGCCTCAGGCCTGAAAGGGCCTGGGCACGGAGGTGACTATGTCTATTCACACAAGAGGCCATTCCCTGACCTACCTAGCTGAGCTTGGACCAACCTCAATGACCCAAATCTCTTGCTCAAGAAGTCCCAGTGATGCAGTAGAAAAAGCATGGGCCTATCAAATTCCTGACCAGAGCTGTTAGAGTTTGTTTTGNTTTTNAGTTTTTTGTTTTTTTCAAGACAGGGTTTCTCTATGTAACTCTGGCTNTCCTGGAACTTGCTCTGTAAACCAGGCTGGCCTAGAACTCAGAGAAATCCACCTGCCTCTGCCTCCTGGATGCTAGGGTTAAAGTTGTGTGCCATCACCACCCAACCCTCCACCTTATTTTTTGAGACAGAGTCTTAAAGAATCTAGAGCTCACTCACTGCCTGGGCCACCGAGGCTGGCCCCACCGGCCCTCCTGTCTCTACCTTCCCAGTGCTGGAATTAGATGTGCACAGAGGTACCTGGCCTTTACATGGTACTGGGGATCAGAACTCAGGTCCTTTTATTTGCACTTTGATACCTGCTATGCCACCTCCCCAGCCCCTTTCTGCTAGGGTCATCTTCCTCAGGGTAAGTGTCACTAGTACAGTGACCCCTTCCAGAAAAGAAAAGCAAAGGCCCTCAAGTGCTCCAGGGGTAAATGCTACTCAGTGATACCCCAGACCTGTTAGCAGGAGGGAACAGCAGCTGGCCTAGCAAGCCAAACCGATCACCCACCACCCTGGACTTTTACCAGAACACTGCTTTGCATCAAGCAGTGTGAANTTCAATGCTATTGACCTTTAGCCTGACTGACTGGCGGGTGGAGAAGGAGACAGACACTAGTCTTGGAACTGAGGAGGCTGAGCGTGGAAGTGCCTGGAGTGTAAGACTGTGAGTCACAGAGCTGGAGCTGCCTGGGGGTGCAGGCCTGTAATCCTAGGTGTGTAGGAGGTTGAGGCAAGAGGCTCTCAAATTCAAGGTCCTCCTGGGCAACTTAGTGAGACTCTATCTCAAAAAAAAAAGGCTGAGATGTAGCTTAGCTATAAAATATCACTAGAATCCCCCAGTGAGGGGCTGGGGTGTGGCTCAGTGGTAGAGCACCTGCCTAGAATCCCCCAGTGAGGGGCTGGGGTGTGGCTCAGTGGTAGAGCACCTGCCTAGAATCCCCCAGTGAGGGNCTGGGGTGTGGCTCAGTGGTAGAGCACCTGCCTAGAATCCCCCAGTGAGGGGCTGGGGACATGGTTTATCAGTAGACTACTTGCCTAACTTAAGCAAAGCCCTAAATTCAAACCTCTGTGTGTGTGTGTGTGTGTGTGTGTGTGTGTGTGTGTGTGTGATGGACAGGAAGAGTCACAGAGCTGGCAATATTCTATTTTATCTGAAAGTATCACTCCCATCACCCTCTAGTATCCTTTGTGACCTAGAGACCCCATTCTGCTCCTTCCTGCCACCTTGATTGCTCCTTTGTTGGTGGTAGGGTCTGCTGTAAAGCAAAGTCTGACCTCAAACTCTTGCCTCAGACTCCCAAGTACTGGGGCTGCATGCGTGAGCCATCACCCTGGCTTCCCTGTTACGGAGCCTTTGCAGGCCAGGCTCAGTTAGCATCTAGCCACAAAACGTTTGCTGACCACATCAGTATTTGGTGGTCTCGCTTCCTCTGAACTCTGGTGGTGAACAACCATCTGCTTTATCTGCGGCAACACCACCCCAACCTCACTGGATCTCAGACACTAAGCAGGATTAAGCCCAGTTAGTATTTGGATGGACGAAATTCTATTTTAATGGGGCCGTCTAAGACTTAAAACAGTTTTTCCACTCTCCTTGGAAATACTCTCCAGAGCCCAAATACTCTCCAATGTTTGCCTCAGAAAAAAGAGCCGAGGATGTGGCTGTTTACAGAGGTCTTATCTAGCATGTACAAAAAGCCCTGAGTTGTATTCCCAGCACCCCATAAAGTGGGCATAGTGCTGCATGCCTGGGATCCCAAGCAAGAGGATCAGTAGGTCTAGGTCATCCTCAGCTATAGAGTGAGTTCCCAGCCAGCCTGAGCTCCACTGGACCCTGTCTTGAAAAAAAAAAAAACAGGGCCAGTGAGATGGATCAGTGAGTTGGGTGTTTGTGGACAACCTGAGGATCTGTGGTAAATCCCTGGGACTCACATGATAGATGGAGAGAACTGACTCTCGAAAGCTGTCTTCTGACCTCTGCACATGCACTATGGCATGCTTGCGTGCACACACACACACACACACATACAAATGATTAAATGTAATTTTGATTTTTTGTTTTGGTTTTTCAACACAGGGTTTCTCTGTGTAGCCCTGGCTGTCCTGGAACTCACTCTGTAGACCAGGCTGGCCTTGAACTCAGAGATCCGCCTGCCTCTGCCTCTAGAGTGCTGGGATTAAAAGCGTGTGCCACCACTGCCTGGTTAAATGTAATTTTTTTTTTAAGCCAACCACCGGCATCATGCCATGTCTGTGACACATCTCCAATTAGACACTGTGGTCACTGTTAGACAGTCTGCCACTGTTATCTTTGGCTACCGTCTTATCTACTCTGTATGGTGAGTTCCTTTTGCAAATGACAGTCTAGTCAGGGGGCCTGAGGTCATCGAGGGAGGGGCAGCTCACCAAGGCCAGAGATCCGTAGTAGATGCTGAGCGCCCTGGCGCACAGAGGGTGACAGGGTGAGATCCACAAAGGCCTTCACTTGGGCAAGGTCCACCAGGCTCAGCCATGCGCCATACTGTGGCTGTACAGGGTCTGATGGTAGGGAGTCTACAGAGACAGTAAAGAAAGAAGGTGGTGTCAGGTACAGTGACACCTGACCCCAGCACTCAGGAGACTGGGACAGGAAGATAACAAATTCAAGGCCAGCTTGACTACGTAGGGAGAACCTACCTCACAAAAACAAGGACTGGTGATATAGCTCAGTAGTGAAGTGTTTGCCCAGCATGAGCAAGGTATTGGGTTCAGTCTTCAGCAGTTCAAAAACAGGAGAGAGACAGAGAGACAGAGAGAGAGATAGGGGTGGGGGGAGCAGCTATTGGCCAAGCTCAATTACTCTTTACTAGAACTGGGGCTGTATTTACTATTTACTACTTATTAGCACTGGGTAGTAGGGCACCTGCATAGAATCCCAGTGAGGGGCTGGGGTGTGGCTCAGTGGTAGAGCACCTGCCTAGAATCCTCCAGTGAGGGGCTGAGGTGTGGCTCAGTGGTAGAGCACCTGCCTAGAATCCCCCAGTGAGGGGCTGGGGTGTGGCTCAGCAACACCCTGGGTTGTTTAAATCATTTACTCCTTCCTAGAGTTCAAAGCCTGCATGAGTCTGGACAGAAACATGAGCCTCTGAGAAAGAAGAGAGAAAGGACAAAAGCCAGAAAGACAGTCACTCACCAAGGTCTCCCAGAGTGACATGGCCCAGCACATAGAGTCCCCCCTTCTTTAGCTGGTTGGCCAGCCGTAGCAGAGGCAGGGCACCCCGTGGGTTTCCCACCAGGAGCAGCAGCTGGGGCCTCCAGAACTTCACATGCTCTTTGCGGACATCCAGGCGGAGCAAGTACTTCCGCACCTGGGAAGCGGGAGGAGATGGGAGGGAGGAACACAAAGCCCCTGGGGTGGGAGCAGGGAGCTTCCCAAGACTACCTCCCACCCTCCCTTAAGGGTCCCCAACCTGGTGGAAAAGCAAGGCTTGGCTGACATAGCCCCAGCTGCTGGGTCCTCCTCGGGCGGTGAGAAGAGCAGAAAGTAGGCCCATGAGGAGAAGGGACCCGCCGGCGGCCCCAGGACTGATGAGGAACATCATGAGCAGACAGGAAGCCACCCCAAGCAGGCAGGTGTGCCAGGAGAACAGGCTGAAGGTGGGGCTGCGATGGGCAGACAAGGAAGGAAGTGCAGTCAGGGCTGGCCTTGAACACCTGCCTGTCACTTGCTCTCATTCCTGGGCCACCCCCTTGAGGCCCCATCCTTCCCATTCCTCCTCGTTTTGTTCTCCAAGGCATCTTCCTTTCTCACCGGAAGTTGGGGGCCGAAGCCCACTCTAGACTCAGGCAAGACAGGTCCACTGCAGCATAGGCCACCAAGTAGAAGACAGTGACCACGGCAGCCAATGTGTTCAGCTTCCCAGCCAGCAGCACCAGCTGGGAAAGGACCAAGAGGTAAGCATTAATCAAAAGTGCCAAGGACGGGCCAGATGGCTCAGTGGGTAAAGATGTTTGCTGCCGAGCCTAATGGCCTGAATTCAATCCCTGTGATTCTCATACTAGAGAATCAATTCTCCTGAACTGTCCTCAGACTTCCGCACACATGCACACTCAAGTTTGGGCAACTATGTGCACACACAGAAATGGAAGGGATTAGAACAGGTGTGGTGGCCCACACCTTCAATCCCAGGGGTCCCTAAGTCATGTAGTTCTCCGTGAGTTCCAGGCCAGTTATGGCTACATAACAAGACCTTGTTTCAAAAAAAAAAAAAGTGTCAGTGCAAGACCTGTCTCTTATACACATCTAGATGTGTATAAGAGACAGGGTCAGCCTGAGAGACCATGCCAATCCCCCAAATTCAAAAATATAAAAACTAAACCAGACTGACAGGGCACCTCTCTGCAATCTCTGTGTACCCAAGGAGGTGCCAGGGAACTCTACATAAAGGTAATTTACCCACACAAAGTTCCACAGTATGCCAGTGTCCCCCCAAGAAAGATCAATGCACACTACAAAATGCCAAGGTAGTCCCAGAACTCAGGAGCAAAGGCAAGAGTTCCAGGCCAGCCTGAGCTACATACACAGTGAGTTTAAGGCCAGCCTGAGCTACACAGAAAGAACCTGTCTCAAAAGAAAAACAAATAGATGGTGGGTGTAAACACTAGTGGCAGATGACTCAGTGTGTATAAGATACTAAGTACAATCTCTAGGAGTGCAAAATAAAATTAAGAGATTAAGTGTGGCCAGGCACAGTGGTGCACATCTTAAATCCTGGCACTCAGGAGGCAGAGGCAGGTAGATATTTATGAATTCTGGAATACATATCAAGTTCCAGGGCAGCCAGGGCTACATATTGAGACTGTCTCAATATAAATAAATAAATAAAAATAAATGCCAGTGCACCCCAAGGAGTGCCTCTGTGTGTGTGTGTGTGTGTGTGTGTGTGTGTGTGTGTGTGTGTGTGTGTGTGTGTGTGTGTGTGTGTGTGTGTGTGTGTGTGTGTGTGTGTGTGTGTGTGTGTGTGTGTGGCTCTAACTGGCTAGCCTGGCCTCACACTTGTTGCAATCCTTATACCTCTGCCCACTGAGTGTTAGGATAGCATGCTTGAACTACCCACCTTATTTATTTATTTATTTCCAGGCAGGGTCTTCTTGTGCAGCTCAGGCTGGCTTCAGTTTCAATCCATTCCCCTACCTCCACCTCCAAATTCAGATTACAGGTTTGCAACACTCGCTGGCCAATATCCTACTTTTCATTTACACCTCTTATCTAGACCTAAGATAGGTTCTCAGTCTGCTANCTAGAAAGTGTGGGCCAGGGCAGCTGAAAGGAAGACTTACCTGCACCAGGCCCCAGGAATACAGGACGGCACCCCAGGGGTTGCCCCCTCCAGAAACTACCTTGGCTGGTGCCAAGATGACTCCTGTAAAAAAAAAACAGAATCACACTAGACACATGAGTCTGGACCTAGAGGGGACAGAGACAGACCCAGGAGGGCAAGCCCAGAGCAGCACAGCAGACCCAGAGGGCACCACACCGAAGAGGTCATCCTGGGCCAGGGCGTGCAGGATTCGGGAGGCACCAATGAGAGAGCTCATGGAGGCTGAGAGGGCCGTGGCGTAGATGCCGATCAACACGAGTGGGGGCCACAAGCTGATGCCACGGAAGAACCCATAGTCTTCCTGAAGCAGGGTCCTAGCCNGGAGGAAAAGGAAGAGGAAGGGTTCANCAGTGAGCCATCGTAAGGTCCTCATGAGAAAAAGAACTTGTGACACTGTGTTTCTAGAGCTATGTCCTAGAGGGGGCCTTGTAATGCTAGCACTCAGGAAGCAGAGTCAGGAGGATCTGGAGTTCAAGACCAGCCTCAGCTATNTATAGGGAGTTTGAGGCCAGCCTGGGCTATATGAGACCCTGTCTCCAAAACAAACAAAAGAAGCTAGTTCCTAGAGCCTGGCTGGATGACTCACACCTGTAATCCCAGAATTTGGGAGGCTAAGGCCATGAGTGTAAGACCATAGGATAAGACCCTGTGTCAAAACAGAAAAGAAAAGAAAGTTTAGGCCAGGCATGATGGTGCACATCTACAGGATGGACGAGAGAATCTCTGGTTCAAGGCCAGCCTGAGGTATGGAGCAAGATCCTGCCTCAAAATATAACAAAGGGTTGGAGAGATAGCTCAATGGTTTGGAGAACTTCCTGGTAACCATGACGACCTGAGTTTGCATCCTAGCACCCATGTAACAAGCCAAGCATGGTTGTAGCCTCAGAGGAGACAATAGGTTCTCCGGGTTCAGTGAGAGACCCTGTCTCAAAATAAAGAGAAGGGGAGGCAGCGCGCACCTTTAATCCTAGCACTTGAGAGGCAGAGGCAGGAGGATCTCTGTGAGTCTGAGGCCAGCCTGGTCTACAAAGTGAGTTCCAGGACAGCCAGGGCTATAAAGTGAGAGACCCTGCCTCAAAAAAGAATAAGAGAGAGAGAACTAGAGGACACCTGGTACCTCCCTTTAGACTNGGAGAGGAATGTACACATATACCACACACACACTTTTTAAAAATTTAATACAAAATAAAGTCCTCCTCAGTGACTGCAGCCCTGGTGTCTGGATAAGCCTGATTTATATATCAAAGGTGCCCAGATGAGTTCATGGCATTCACTGGTTATCTTTGCCCTTACTTGGATTTCTTCATTCCCAACAGTGTGTGACCAAGAGACAAAGTATTTGTACAAATGCAAATTACTAGAAAGGTGAATAGGGCATGCTTGTGTGTGTCTATAATCACACTACTCTGGGAGAATAGTAGGAAGATTATGTGTTCAAGGCTAGCCTTTGCTACATAGAAAGTTTAAGGCCAGCCTGGGCTATATAACAACCTACTCTATCCCCCCCCAAAAGAAAACACAAACAACAACAACAACAAAAACCCTCTAT
>LZPO01008119.1:138249-174985 GCA_001675575.1 Neotoma lepida | reverse complement strand
TAAGGCACAGGCTAATGAAGGACTCATTGAAGGTGACACATGAGCAGGTGTGGCTGCCCAGAGATGTGAACTTGAGCTCTTTCTTGCTGTGAATTCATCTCCTAACTTAGTGGAAGATCTGCCTTCAGGCGCTTAGCTGGGCACCCATGGGTTTCCTGGATTCCAACAAGCCTGCCTTTACCTACGTATTCCATAGTAGCATTCTAGTCCTGCCTGCAGGTCACCTTGAGAGGAATGGATCATACCACCACCATCACCATCAGAGCTGCTGGAGCCACAGAGGCTCCATGTTCCACTCTGCTCAGCCTGGACCCTTCCAGATGAAGGACAGAGGTTCTCCCTATCCTCACAGCCTCATTGTCACTCTTGCCATACCCCCAGTCACTCAACATCAGTGTCCCTGAAACAGAGGAAAGAGGGTGTTGACTAAACTTAACTGTTTTACTACTGCTGCATTTTCCTCAGTACTCAGTACTCAGTACTAATCTGTCTCTCTTTCCCACACACCAAATTTGTTTGGACAGCTTTAATAGAACAAGAAAATGAGAGATTGTCAATGCCAAGTGCAATCCAAGTCTTCTAACATTTCACCCTCAAAGGCGCCCATCAGTAAATGGGCTGTATTGTTCTATGAACTGAGGGTGCACTCTGGGTGGTCCTCACTATTAGGTTGACACCATGGATCTCATTCAGAAACTTGTGTTACTGTATTATGTGAGCCAAGTTTAGCAACCAGGAACATAGACTGTTTCCAAACCATCCCACTGGGGTGGTTTTCTCCTTGGCCAGGGAGGGATCAAGAGTCCTGCATCTTTGGGACGTTCCCTGCCATTTCTGGGCTCAACCTTCCCATGGACTCTGCTCTTGACAGGGGCCAGAGGAAGAAGCCATGGCAGAGATCTGCATGGTAGATTCATGACAACATCACCAACACTGCGACTGGAGCTCCTGGGAACATGTCTTCTGTATTTCCAGGAGTAATCTGGCCCCCAACAGGGACCACAGGACTTAGCCAGATCAGGCAGGCAGCAACAAGTACAGAATGAAACTTCTTACACAAGCAACTGTGAGGCACATCCTGTATAGAACCAGAAGGCTCATGGGAATTTACAGCTTGGTCCTGGAGTCATCCATCACAATGGAGATGCCTCAGAAGAAAATCCAATTTGTTTGCCTTCTTCAAGGGTGTCCCCGCTCTTTCTGGGAGAATTAAATTGGACACTGGTGGTCATGACTGGCATAAGACAACCACATACCATTTCCAATAGGCTCTTTAAAGGGCAAGTGTGTCCTTTCCTCCAACCACAGATGTTGCCTTCTATTCACATGGCACACAAAAAGCTCACACAATCTTCCCCATCTCTGACATCTAACACTCTATTGAGGTCAAGATGTCCAGAAAGCTTTCCATAAAACATAGTGTGGGTGGCTGTTTGAGCCATGCCCTGAAGCACCGCCCCTAGTGAGGTAGCAGGTAACTGTTACACCTGCCTATGACCTTGAGGTACATGCCCCTGGGGTGTGACCACTGAGGGGAGGGAGGGCTTAGGACCTGAGATGCTCGTAGGCAGCTCTCTCTTCACTACCTCGTGCTTTTGGATGCTGAGATCGTGGACCGGGCAGATCAGCGTGGGACATAGCTCAGCTTTCCTGGACCCTACAATAAATCTCCCGTGGTTGTGAGTTAACGCCTAAATAAATTCCTTTGCTCATTAAATAGACTCTGTGGATTAATCCCATTAATAAAAGATTCTGACTTCAAGAGTGGAATTAACCTCAGGGAGATGTGTCTGTGAGGAACCAAAGGTCACATTTCCATACAAACGTCTCCAGAGAAGAAAACAAAACAACTAAGGAAAAGGCTCCTCGGGGCTGTGGGCCAGGCTGCCTCTGGATACATAATGTTTTCTAAAGCCTTCAGGGGGTTCAGCGCATGCCCAGAAGCTCTGAACAGGCCTGAGTTTCTTATCCACAGAGGATCATGTCCATGCTCTTGGGAAAGTGTGGCCACTCAAAGGGGATCTTTCAATTTCTAAGCACAAATTTCCCACGGCCATGCTTTTTCACGGAATTTGCTTTCACACCCTCAGTTCAGTGTTGGCGACCTTGTATAACACCACCCAGGATCTTCATGTGTTGTTTGATGCCAAAAGCTGTCTTCTTGTTCCATTTCCAGACCTTGAGGATCTGCTGGTCTTGAGAAATTTCACCCTTACTCCATAACAGCAGATATATTCCATAAGGATATTAAAAATGACCAAGCAGTTTAATGGAGTAAAAGAAAAAAATATCACACTTGTAACAATGGGGTAAGCACAGTGGTATCTAAACACAGTCCAGGGTCCATATCAAGTATTGGACATGTGCAGAAACACATTTTCCAAACTCACTCTTTCCATGCCTGGGAAGCAAGAGAAAATACTGACAATGGTGGTACTGTGGGCTGAGCTGTGAAGTACTTCTGTGGATACAGCCTTGTGTGGAAGTAGGAGCTTTCAGACACACTGGGTTAGGATGAAATGATACACTGAAGTGGGTCTCACATCCAGAAAGTGGTGTCTTCACAAGGAAAGAGCGATCTGTACAGACACCTGAACATGCGCAGAGGAAGAGATCACGTGATTGTGAGACAGATGCTGCTAAGGGCCAGGGATGCCTAGGACTGCTGCCAACCACTTCCAACCATTATGATGGAAGAAGGGATAGTTCTCCCCAGAGCCTTCGGAGAACACGGTCCTGCATGCCAAGCCTCCAGAAATGACAGAAACTGTCTGTGTTGCTTTAACCACCCAGCTCTGGGTGCTTTGTAAGGCAGCCCAGGAAACAAACACAGCTGGCATTGGGCTGTGTTCTTTCTGGCTGGATCTATGCCCCCCACCATCCTCTGAGTAGGTCCTCTGTGCATGCACACTGTGCTTGCTGTGCCCAGAGCAGGTACTGTATCAAAAGAACAGCACAGTATCTGGAAAACCCAGTCTCTTCCCAGGTCCACTTAGACCGCCTTTCCCACAGCCGCCCCTTCCTCCTCTCACAAAGCTCAATTAAAAGTGGGGAGGACTTGACCCCTTTCTCTTGTGCCTGAAGCTGGCAATGACATAATGAGTGTTGAATGAAAACTGCCACAACAAGAAGAAAATGTTCTTGTGTGCCCTATTTACTCACTCGCTAGCCATTGGGGGATGAGTTCCTTCCTTCACATACCCCCTCTCTACTGGACGGGCCACTAAGGACAAGGGCAAAGCAGAAATCTGTGGGCTTCCAAGAACCTTCTTCACAAAGCGATCTGTTCCCTTCCATCTGGAAATGGGATAGAGACCGTTTCTGTGTGGGGAGTTGGTAGGAAGGAGGAATCCTGAGAAAGGGTGCTGGAACCCTGCCTGTGGTGTGCACAGCGGGTCTGGTGTGAGTGTTCGGTACCTGGGTCAGGCTCTAGAAGGTCGTGGGATTCTAGCAGTTAAGAATAATGAATCTGGATGAAAGACTGGGACTCAGGTGGTGATGTTGAGCTGTAAGGACCTCAGGAGCGCAGGAACTGGAAGACAGCTGGTCTGGGTTGAATGGGATGACTCCCTGAAGCTCTGTGCTGAGCATCCCAGTGATTCAGGTAGTCGAGCTGTTAGTCTATTCCTGTTTCTGCAGCACCTTCTCCACTGCCCTTCACTCCTAATGTATCCTACCACACCCCAGGCCCTTACTGCCGCTAGGGAAGCTTATCTTGCCATCTAGGGAGTGGCAAGGGACTTCTGAGAAATAAGCTAAAGATCTTCTGTCCTCCTCCTCCCCCCTCTTCAATGGATACTTTCTAAGCACACCTTCAATGCCAGGCACTGCATGAAGCGTTGGGGATCTGAGGAATGATGTAGACAAGAGCCCTACCCCCACTAAGTTTACTGTTGGGTAGAAGACAAACTGGCACATTGACACAGAAGCAGGTATTCTGTGGTGGGCAAGTAGAGGGTACTGTTGAGCATAGGGAAGAAATTCAAACTAGATTGAAGGTAGGCTGCCCGAGGAAGTGACCTGAGGGTGAGTGAAACCAGCCTCCGACTGCTAGAGGAGGGAGCGGCTGGGTGGAGAGGAACAAAGAGCTACGAGAGCTTGGGGCCAACCAGCAAGGAGAGCAGTGCTGCTCTCTGACCTCCACTACCTGACTCCCCAGCAACCCCACTTACTGTGTGCATGCTTGGCTGGAAGGCTTTCTTCACCACCCACACCGAGCTGCACACCCTAACACTCAGTTATGCACGCCCCAACTCTGCTTTTGTCAGCTATATGTGTTTTGTCAGCTATAATGGTCTAGTTCCACCTGACCATTAAAGACTACAAAAATAAACTGAGTATGATGGCACATGTCTGGAATCCCAGCACTTTGGAGACTGGGGCAGGAGAATTACTGTGAGTTCAAAGCCAGCCTGGAATGCATAGTGAGTTTAAGACCCACCTGGGCTACATTTACCAGTGAGTGGTTCAAACATCAGGATTTCTCTCTCAGTCCTGTGGCCAGAGGTCCAAGATCAAGGTGTGGAGAGAGCCATGTGCCCTCTGAAGATAAGACAGGGTCTGTTTGCCAGGATTGCTTCCAAATGCAGGGCTTCCTAAGGCCTGAACAGTATCTGTTTTTTAAGGACATCACTCTTACTGGACTACACACTCTAACCCATCATGACCTTAGCTTACCCAATTACACATGCAATGATTCCATTTCCATATTAGCCCACATCCTGAGATATGGGGTGGGTACTAGCATATGAATTAGGCGACCCACAAGCCCAGAAGAAAGAAGTTTGTGGGTGCTGAACACTATGTCACAGAAGTTAGGCAGTCTCTTAGGGAGACTAGCTTCCCCGGGACAGCACTTGGAGCCACAGTGAATGTGGCTCTGGCCTGAAGCTGCTGGCCAGAAGTTATTATAGTTTTTCTTCAGAGCAATGTCACCTCACTGGCCAGTACCAAAGCCTGGCCTCCTCCAGCTCCAGGCCTGGAAACGAAGGAGAGAATGAACACTGACCATCAGCCAGAATGGTGGCGTGCACCTTCCGTCCTGCACGTAATCCCATCACTCGAGTGACTGAGGTGGGAGAATCATAAGGTCCATCCAGACCAGTCTGGGCTGCACAGACTGTCTCAACAATAAAACAATGAACCTGATCCACCCAAGGAAGATTCGGTCCAAACGGAACTGGTTCCGACCCAAAACTGTCTGTCCTCTGTGACTTTCACTTCTTATAAATTTCAAGCTGAAAACAGCAACAAGGACCTGCAGGCCATGATCTTTTCAGAAGCAAAGACAGACAGGCAGACAGACACACACACACACACTCACACTTACACACTCACTCTCACTCACACCACAGGGAAGGCCAGTGTTGTGTCTGTGCTTTCTATAGACTGGTTTTGTTTGTTTTGGAACAGGGTCCTGCTATGTTGCCCAAACTGTCCTCAAATGACCCTCCTACCTCACCCTGGCAAGTAACTAGGATTAGAGGCATGCATCTCTGTGCCAGCCTTCTGTACTTGTTTGGGGACTTTTAAAGACAGGCTGGTCGGGACCTTATGATCCTCCTGCCTCAGTCACTCGAGTGATGGGATTATGGGTGTCCTCATCACACTCAGAGGACCTCTATGCTTTTTAAAATTTCTTTGTAAGCCTAGTGCATGTGGTGCTGATGCTGTGTGCCAGCTAAGGCCCAGCCTTTCCTCCCTCCTGCCATTGACTCGCACTGGAGGTGGGTCACAGGAAACACAGCGGCAGGAGCTCCTGTAGGCTAGTGTCCACTTACTCCTGGACAGTGCTTTTGCTGAAGACGAGTGGCAACACTGACAGGGATGAAGGCGCCACCCACAGCCTTGCCCATGTGGCAGTGACAGTGAGATCTAGTCTACTCATGAAGACAAATCTGAGAAGAGCAGAATGGAAGACACACGCCATCTACATAGCAGGTGGATTTGCTTCATCAGGAAGGAGTGGCCCCAATCTTCCTTTGACGCTGTCAGGTTGCTTGTAGGTTTTGGAATGTGCCATTTCCTCTAACTCATTTTCCCAAACTGTGTTAGTCTGAGGGGTTAGGGTGAAGCAATCACATGCCAGGTCTTCGTGTCCTTCTGACCCATGCTGCCCCTTCCCCTCCAACAAGGGAAAGGCCACAATGTCATTTCAGCTCCTGTTCTTCTGTCAGCTTATTTTAAAAGCTGGTAAAAGGTGCTGACATCCTCCGTGTGTGTTTCCACCTAGTTGGAAATTTAGAGAGAAGACAACAGCTTTGTTCTCTACCCTCTCCCATCTTGAGCCCTTTACAATCACTTTGAAAGCTCCTCTCACAGGACATGGCAGCACAGAGCATTTCTTGATCCCTTCACAAGGAGATGATTCTCAAAGCAGTCCCAGGAAGTGACACTTTCAGGGCATGTGGCAGCTACACTGGGTAGGAGGTGGGCATTCAAAGCCAGCCAGCTTAGGACTCCCAACAGGTTCATGCGTCTCAAGGGCTGCAAGGACCAAGAGGCAAGGTCTCATCTTTCCTAATAGGACCTAATAGGTGAGAAGTCTCATGACAGCCATGTATGCCTTCAGTTTTCATGCTCAGCATGGGAGACTGTCACTCTGATGGCTCAGTTCCACTTGCCCATCAATGAGCTTTCAAGGAGGCACCAGGTAGTCTTGCTTTTGTGAGGTTCTGTGAGTACCTGTCATTGTCCCAATGTATCTATGCCTGATGACTGAGACTTTTGTTTACCTCCCCCGCAGGGTACAGTAGGACATTGCCTGAAGACTGGAACTAGCGGTGACTGACAGCTCCTAAGGCGACCACCCCGGCCCAGGGTCTTCCCTCTTTCTCCACAAAGGTCTTTAGGGGGCTGGCACTCATGTTTATAAATGGCTTTTTACAACTTTGAGTTGTTTTTAAACTTCACATTGAAATGAATTCACTTTAAGGAGACCACATACACCCACTCTTTAGTTTTCTACAAAAGTCACCCTAAGTGACCCACAATGTTTGTCCTTGGCTTCTGGTTGGCTTGAGTGACTGCATTCAAAGTCAAGCCAGATCATATCCTCCTCCTCTGCTCATCAAGGCTTCTCGAAGTGGACCCCCCACCTGGTTTCTCAGGGCTCAGCTCCCCTTCCTGTCTCCTTTCTCACTCTGTCCCACCTCAATGGCTTTCCTGCAGTTCCTCAAACACACTCCACATGTTCTAAATGCTCCTCCTACTGGACAGTCAGAGGGCTGGCCCCCTCACCTCCTTCACACCTCTGCAAGTTTCCCATGGGCCCTCAGCACACCTCCATTTTCCCTTGCTCACCACCCTGTTGCTTCAGTCTCTCCAGCTTGTATCTCCTGCTGTGCATTAAATCATTTATCAGCTGTCTCTCTCCAGCTAGTTGCTGACCCCTAGAAGCAAAACCAATATTTTGTTCATGAATGCATCCTATAAGACCCACGCAGAGCAGGTACCAGCAGGATACGTTGAATGGACTGAGCACATGCACCACTGCATTCCATGTAGTCAATAAATGGCTAGCGAGAAAAAGGGAGGTGAAATTTCAGTGCAGTCACCTGACTGTGGAACGTATGCCCTGTACTGAAGGAGTGAAAAGCTCCCCACTGTAAGACAGCACGCTATGGTGGAGTGTGGGTTAGAGCGCCACTGAACCCTCAGTCTTTCTCCCTTTTAAATGTGTTTGTGTGTGGTACATGCATATGAACACGGAGTGCACATGCCAAGAACAGGGGATGTCAAATGTCACTAGCGCTCTTGAGACAGGGTACCTCACTGAACCAGAGGCCACTGTCTTGACTAGACTGGCTATCACTGNGGTCTCCGGATGCCCTTGTCTCCAGTGCTGGGAGTATAGCTAGGAGCAACCATATGTGAATTGTACATGGGTCCTAGGAATCTGACTCCAGTTCTCGTGCTTACTATACAAGCACTCTTACTCCCACCCGTCCTTAAACATGATTAGTCAGTGGCCAAGGATTGAGGAAAACATGGCTCGAGTAAACATGGTAAGAGTGGTGTGAGTGAAAGAGCATCCAGAATGGACTAAGGACTTCCACAAGCGCACTTGGTGTCTAGGCACAAGGCTTATCCCAGGAAGCTGACTACCATGGCCCATCCTGTTACAAGCTAGCATCCTAAGTAAGACATGACACTCATGTCAGTCACAATGTGACTGTTGGGATTGACTCCAATTGGGTACGAAAGCCATGCATGTTTCAGGGCCAGCTTTCCATCAGGGCAGGCTAACACAGTCTGTACTGTGTTTAAGTCAGTATTCTGCCATCTTAAGGCCAAGAGCCTTTAACATGACGTCTCTTCTATACCATAACTGATGGTCTGGCTAAATTGCATCTATTCTTGATAAGTTTAATCTCACTGAAAGGGGCCCAGCACTTGAAGTTGATAAAGCAATTGTACCTCGGTTCCCATCTGTACCAGACATCCTCCACTCCGGTCCTCTGAGGCTGATCGTAACAGTTATAGCCTACTCTCCCATTGCTGTTCCACACAGCAGAGACCATGCTCACCACAGGCTACTCTACTCTAGTCTTCTTGGGTTGAGGGTGATCAGTCCGCAAACCTCAGCCAGTGCCCATTGTCAGGCTCTAAACTCCCAGCTCTCCTCTCCAGTACACCCACTGGGGTCTGCTGTAACGAAGAACAGCCTAACATTTTGCTGAAATCAAGAAATGTAATATCTACAGCACTCTCCTAATTTGCTAACCTAGTTATTCCATCAATGAGGAAATGAAGCTAATATAACAAGACTTCTCCTCGGTGAACTCGTGTGGATGGCTAGCAACCTCTACACTCTCTTCTAAAACACACACACACACCATCTGTTCCTCATCTCNGCCAGCAAACAGCCGGAGGCCTGTTGGGCTGATAATTAAAATTTACCCTCTGCTACCACCACAGACTCCTTTGGATTTCTTAAGGTAGTGTTTGTCTGGCATTAGGCTTAGAACTTAAAAAAAAAATTCTCCATAGTGTACCAAAGATCATTTTATTATCATTAATTCTTTCCATTCCCAGCGTCTAGTCCTGAAGCTGCGACTCCACTTACAAGGCCTCCTGACTCAGTTTGTCCAGTGTGCATGAGCACCTACTGTGTGGCTGGCATACTGCTGTGTTTCCGTGCTTTCCAGTTCTCCTTGAAGAGGCTGTAAGTAGGTCAGCGGCTGACCTTTGCTGACCTTCAACCCCAACAAGTCCACTACCCTTCCCTTCCTCTGAAAATGGTTTTTAAAGCCCTGCCCCTATTTCCAGTGTTTTGTTATTTTATCTTAGCAAAATAGACATAAAATGCAAACCATGCCATTATACGATTTGTCAGCGCAACTTGGGTGACTGAGTCTACTCACAATGTATGCACACATCACCATTTTTACAGCCTTCCCATCACTCCAAACTCTGCCCTCTCCCTGTGACCCCTGTTCACCTCATCTATTTTCTGTCTCTCTGGATTCACTGCATATTTCATATAAATGTGGTTCTACAACATCTGACCTTTGTGTCTACTTTAATCCACTCATGCCACAGCTTTTCTTAAGGTTCACATTAGCAGTCCTGGGTGCCAGGGCGGCCCCTCCTCATGGCTGGATGGCGCCCCTCTGTGTATAACTGTGCTTGATTTCTACTCTTTTCTCTGGGTCTTAGTTACCATGGAGAAAGCTGTACTGGTGCACAAATGCCTGTTTGGGTCCTTCTTTTCAATTCCTGCAAGTGTACACCTTGCTGTCTATTACAACTACTTGATGTTCTGCTGTTTGAACAACTTCTGATTTGTTTCCATGGCAACTAGACCACTTCACAGTCCCAGTTTCCCTCCTTCTCCTGCTCTTCTTCCTCTTGGTGTGTGTGACATGTGTGTGCACATGGAGAAGCCAGAGGTTGTCTTTCTCAGTCACTCTCTGCCTTATTTTGAGACAGGGTCTCTCGCTGAACCTGGAGCTGACTGAAATGGTGAGGCTCGCTGTGACTTTTCTCCATGAGCTGTGCCATGACCTGCTGTGGCACAGTGGATGGACTGCCAGCTCCTACATCTTCATGATGAAGAGGTATGTAGTCACATACCTGGGCTGCAGTTCTGCCTCCCTCTTCTCAGCATTTGCTCTGTTACCTGGGACTGACTAGTGATGGGAATGTCTTTCTAAAAATGTGTTGCTCTGATTGGTTGATAAATAAAGCTGTTTGGCCAATGGTGAGGCAGAATAAGGTTAGGCGGGACATTCAAACTAGGGGAAGGAAAGTAGAGAGCAGAGCGGGGGCAGACGCCATTCTGCCACCTAAAAAGCAACATGTAACGGCACACAGGTAAAGCCACGTGGAACACGTGGAGACATAGATTTATAAAATGGGTTAATTTAAGATGTAAGAGCTAGCTAGTGAGAAGCCTGCCAGGGCCATAGTTTAAAAATGATATAAGCCTCTGTGTGTTTATTTGGGTCTAAGCGGCCGTGGGAGCTGGGCGGAATCGGGACCGGACCAGACAAACTTTCGTCCACAGACTAGTGCGCTCATTTCCTCCAACAGCCTGTAACTTATTGGCTTAAAGCAACAAAGTTACTATCTTCAAATTCTAGAGTCAATGGCTAACACAGGTCTGCAGGCTTCCACAGGGCTGGTCTCTGGAGGCTGTGGGAGAACTGGTTTGATGGTCCTTTTTAGCTGCTTGTGGCCATTTGCACGTCTGTCTTTTAGCCCTATCTCTACCTTCAAAGCCAATTAAGGCAAGACCAATGTCACAGCCTATCATCAGATTCCCTCTGCTACCTTGGAGGACTCTGATTATAAAGGCCATTACTTCCAATCTGAAGATGAGCTCATTAGCAATGTCAAAGCCTCCTTGTGATGTAGCTGTCCACGCTCAACAGGTGTGGGGCAAAGAGGTAGACGCCTTAGTGTGAGACATTATTGTGACAGCTGTCTGTGCTCACAGGTGTGGGAGGGAAGGACACCTCAGTGTGAGACAGTATTGTGAGTGACAGCTGTCTGTGCTCACAGGTGTGTGTGTACGGGGGACACTTTAATGGGGAGACATTACTCTGTTTACCAAAAACAAGAGAGGGACGGCTTCCTTATAAAAACAGCCCAGGGCCTCATACATGACAGGCAGGTGCTCCAGCACCAAGCTATAGCTCCAACCCTAACTGTTGGTATTTCTGATTCCTTCCATTCCTTGAGTTCTAGTCCTGAAGACTACAACTCATTCAAAAGGTATCTACTTATGTCCAACAAATACTGAGGGATTTTTTTTCCAGTCTTAGCCATCAAACTCAGGGCCTTNTATATGCTAGGCAAAACCTCTGCCAATAAGCTACATCCCCAGCCCTTGGCTTTTGTGATAGGGACTTCCCTCTTGTGATTCTCTGCCCTCCCTCCCTCAGATGATGCTGAAATCACAGGCNTGCACCAGCACACTTGGACAGCCTACTGAGTTTTTGAGACAAGGCCTTACTGTGGTGCCCAGACTTGCCCGGAACTCAGAGATCCACCTGCTTCTGCCTCCTGGGTACTCGGATTAAAGATGTGTGCTACCATGCCAGGCTACCTGTTGAGTTTTTAGTTGCTAAAACAAAACATTCAGTGCTTCAAGTCTGGCACCCAGAGAGCACTGAGCCACCTTGTGCTAGTGAACATTGCTCACATCCACCCTGTGACAGTTGCTACTTCATCAACTCAATGTAATCAATGTAATCAATGTAATCCTTGCCACAAGAGTCTACTTCTTAGTGGGGAACCACTTTCTTTTCCTACTATACACCCACAACGACCCCCCTCCCCCAGGGCTGGAGGTCCCCTTCCAGCTTCCCTGCCCTCTGTCAGGTGAGGGATCACAGAGACTAGCCTGCGCTCTGTGTCAGGGGGTGCTCCTCTTTAGCTTGTCCAGCTGCAGGAGGACACGCAGCTGTTTTCCTCTGCGCTGTTTCCTCATACAATTCACATGTGAATCCACCATGGCAACCTCGTGCTTCTATCCAACTTGCTTGCATCTACCTCACAGGCCAGCTAGGTTTGTCCATGTCACAGAGGAATGCTCTTCCTCGGTAGGGAACAGCGAGCCACCTCAATCCCAGGGATTTATTCCTCAGCAGACACTTTGATGCTATCAACTATGAGGCCAGCTCAGGTTTTATATTTGTGTTTTTGTGTTTGCTTTGTTTTCTAATGCTACAATACTCTCTCCCCAATATATATAGTTCTCAGTTTGGGGGGACCTTTCTCTCATTTCTATCTCAAAATTATGTTTCAAACTCATTTCTAGCCCAGAGTTTTGTGCCAATGTTCCCTGCTTGTTTTGTGAGATACCAACTGTCTCCAGTATTGGCCTCTAGCACACTGCAGACATCTAGGGCTAAGGGAGCCTCCGCACCAGCATCTTCGGGGTAGATGAGTCAAGAGCCCTGGGTTTGCGCTTAGACTGAGAAACTAGGCTGTGAGCTGTGGAAATCACCAGAGGGTCTGGGAATCCTGCACAGCAGTAAGCAGGCATAGGCCATGCCACAGCAGTGTTCAATACTGCTCAGGTGGGAACCTGGGAGGGGCCTGAGCCAAACATTCATACCCCTACTCCTGAGACACGGGTATAAGAAACTTCAGCCACCTCACAGATCTCCCCCAAAAGCAAATGACTAGAAGTCCCTCTACCCAGTAGGGCTGGACTTGTGGCTCACTGAATGTCTAGGCACATCCACAAGAGACTGCAGGCAGGCAAAGCAGCCACTCTGCTTTCTGAAGGGCCAGCTCACATTCTCCCATTCCTCAACCCCAACCACTGTTTCCTTCTCTTACCTCACACAGTACAACCCATCCTTCCTAATAAACCCCAGAGTGGAAGGGGAACCTCGGTGGCCCTCTCATGTACTCACCTGGGCAGGTAGAGCACCCCTTATAGCCTGTGGTTCTTACAGCTCTGGTTTCTACCTTTACCACCTGTCCTGGATCTTCAGGGAGGCTGCATCTTGACACTGACTCATAGTCACTGTCAGAATTTCTGATCCTACAGCCTCTATGGACTGTAACTATTATAGCAGTCCCTAGGTGGGGGGGGGCACGGAGGGAAGTAGCTGCACATTGTAACCTGAAAGCCCATTCTACTGACCCTCCATTAGCTCCATCCTCTCACTGCCTAACCATGCCTGGGAACCCTCTCAGGGTGTGCCTGGATGGTCAGGATTGAAAGTGGAATCCTTTTAATTGGGCTCATCTCTTTGGCTTTGTCATTGATTTTATTTGGGAATTATAGCCTTTCTGTGTTTATGCTNTAGTTAAAGAGATATCAGGGGAAAAAGACCCAAAAGATTTAAATAAAAACTAAAAATGGCACTAGAAACAGCCTCAAAAGCAAACAAAAATGGTGACTGAATGAATGAGNCACAAAATTTGAAGAAGACTGTGAGCATCAGAGTAAAAACAAAAATTTGGAGTACTGCAAAACGTGAATGCTGGCTGGAGAACCGTAACGAAGGATCCACACGGAAGTCTGCAAAGATATTTGAAGACCTTGACTGTGCTGTTCTAAAACCATCACAATGGTTATAAATTTATGTTCCTTGTTCTAATAAGGCTCAAAAAATAGGTATAACCTTCAAGAAAGTAGGCCTTTAAAAACCTATTCCTAGTGTTACTCCACAAGATGTAAGCTGTATTTCCTACCCTCAGAATAACAGGCATGCTGGCCTTCATGAGCATCACTGAGAGACATCTCAGCCATTTCATTCTGTAAGAACTGGAGAGTGTTAGTGAGACCACATGGTCTTCTAGAAATCCTATCAAATGAGGTGGGCTTGGCACCAGGCCCTCTGCTCTGGATAGCAAGCCAACTAAGAGGAGCCACTCTTAAGGGTCAGGGGCATCAGTGGGCACCAGAGGTCTCGGATGAATGGACAGTAAGCATGCTGGCAGCAATTCCACTCTGTCTATCCTCNGGAGAACTTTAATATTGAGGTTGTATGCTTTTCAACCAGAATTGCTTTTAATGAAGGGATGGAGAAAGCTTTCCAGCGGATGTCAGCAGGCCCAGAACCCGCCAAGGAAAGATCCACCAGCCAAAGTCCAGATTCTGTCCTTCTAAAGAGTCACCTACGCCACAGCCAAGGCCAAGTTCAGGTGCAGATCTAGCAGCCTTTATTGACCAGCCCAGGCAGTGCTGACAAAAGGACAAAACCAGCAAAGCAGAAAAACAAAACAAAACAAAACAAAAAAAGCAACTGTTCCTCTGTTCAAAGTTTTCTATAAAAACATCCTCACGTTCTATCAGAACTCCAGTTAGTTGCTGGTCCAAGCCTCTCATCAGGCTTTTAGAACTCAGATTCTCCAGGTGGTGATGTCTGGGGATATGGCATCTGCTATGAACATGTAGGTTTAGCTCTGCTCAGCTCTGGTCACTACAGCAATCCTCTCCCCTCCCCTGGCCACCCTTGGTGGCCCCGGCAGCTTTGTGCTGGTGTGGTACCTGCCATTCCTGGTATCGTGCTGACGCATGTTCTTGATAAAATGAATCTTCTTAAAATTCTTTGGTCTGGGAGAACCTGAGAGTGTTCGACATCTGGAAAAAGAAAAGTCATTTAAAAACCACTATCCTTGCCCACTGGACAACTGAGATATCCCCACACAAAGACAGGAAGGAAAGGCCGGACAAATGACTGGGTCACCCCTGGCAGGCAGGAGTGGGGGAGGGCCGGCATAATGAAGATATTACAGCCAGCCGGGAGGCAAGGAAACTTTAAAAACCAAATGACAGACAATTTCCTTGATAATACTGATAACATTTTATATAAGTCTCTGAAAAGCTAGCTAGTGAAAACTATTGTCCCCAATTACAATTATGTAACATAAATGGATCCCAAGGACATTATTCTTGTTGTCATCCTAAAAGAAAGACCCTAAATCAACACAGGTAAAGGGAACAGAACTCAGTAAATTTAAAAGATTTGGAGCTGGAGGGATAACATGCAAAATCCATTTTAAAAACAGTCCTGAGTCATTTTTCTTTTGGAGTGGGAATTTGGCCTGAAAACCTTGGACAGTTGCCCCAACTCCTGACTCCACCTGGGAAGTCACAGCTTAAATATGAATGAGAATTAGGACCTGGGTAGTTGCTGTTTCATTTTATTGCTTCAGAATAAATTTTAATAAGTAAGTATCTATTGAACCAAAGTGACCTGAATTTAAAAGGTTAAGTCCTGCCTCCCTCACCCCTTGAGAATGGGCAGCATTGTTTACTGTGCCAACCACAGCTGAGGAAGTGTACTTGTGAACAGTGATTGTTGAAGTAATCTGGTAAATGCTAACTTACAAAACCACACAGACACCACTACCAAAGCCAAAAGCCCCACCACGAGGCTGGAGTTTTGTCTTGTCTTGATAAAGGGAACTTTGTCATTCTATTAAAAACCTTCTGACCATGGGCCCGAGGGCTGGCTCCGCTCCTGCTAGAGGATGCTGATACCCATAACCTCGTACTTCCAAAAACAAGTTCCAGAAAAGCAGTCCCTGGGTCCCTAAAGCCTACCCTGAGCTCTGGGTGGGGACATCATCTGAATACAGTCAGCTCTGTCTCAAGGCCACAAGGGGAGGGGATGGCTCCCTGGGAGGTAACAGTAAGAGCAGAAGAGGTGTGGGGCACATGTGGGAACTGAACTGAGGAACAAGAAGGGTTCTAGACCTAAGGACAACCCCAGTCTTTAGTCTCTCTCCTCCTCCAGGGCAATCTCCAAGATGGGGGCAGGCCTGGTCCATCCTTCTAGCAGAGGCTAGCCTTTTTGGAAGCTCTTTCTTAGAGTACAGATCACAATATATTAAAAAAAAAAACAAAAAACACAAAACACCACCACCCTAAAATATAACCTTGCTTGAATAAATCACACTAAAGGGCAATGCAGCCCCAGCAAAAGCATGCAACCAGATAGTGTTTTGGTGGTTTTCCTAGGAAAAGTCCTTCTGTGGCTGTGTCCAGACGGGTAGAGCCCCACTTCCCATCACTGTCCATTACAGTGGGCTGAAACTTCAGCAGAGGCATGGTCCTTCCAAACTCCAACCCTGAAATTACTATAACCTTGATTCACGATTTCTGGCATTAGAGACCACTCAGAGCTCCCAACTAACTCTATTAGCGACACTTGCAATCCCCGCTGCCATTAATTACTGTGAGAATTAAATGAATATATACATACATGCGTGTTTCATAAACGGCCAAGTAACCCATTGGAACAAACGCACTTATACACGCGCATGCATACACAGCCATATGCAAATTTCAAATGTTATTAATAAGCTGTGAGCTGGGTGGGGGATGGGGGGATGGACCTCCATATTCTCAAAACAGCAGCCCTAATTAAAGGCTCTGAATTCATAGCTTTAGATGGGAATTTCTTTAGAAGCCTTGCAGAGTGCTGCCTGAAGAAATCAAGTACCAGAAAGAGACAGAACCAGAGATGTTGCCTAACAGCTCCATCTCTACTCTATAGACTTCAGATTTCTTGGTTCTGGGGCTCAAGAACCATCTTAAGGGGCTCCATCACCTTCTTAAGACTGCTTTCTGGGAACAGACCCAGAACCCCAAACTGCCCCCATGCTGACTCCAGAATAACTGCTTAGGTCTACCAGCCACTCAAGGTTCCCACTGTCTTATACAGAAAGTTCTAGAAACATGGGATTGCTGATGAGAAAAGAATCGCTGAATAAGCATAAAAGAAGCTATGCCTCCAGGGGTTTCTGGGTAGGGCTATAGGTTTAAGACTGTCCCGTTCCTTGCTCTGCCCCACCCCCAAACCAGAGCTTTCTGTGCCAGCCAGTCTGAGAGGAAGAAGGCTTAGAGCTAGATGGGGAGCAGCTCTAAGTGGTGAACTCATCAAGCCTGTCACCTGACAAGCTCTGGATCCTGGTGGCTACTGATTACAGAGCGAAGGAGAACAATCCAGGGCTGCCCATACCNCTGGTGCCTGCACAGACAGACCTTCATTGGTTGGGCTGCCCTGGAGACTGGAAGTCAGCAAAAGGGCCACAGGTGGCTGTGAGTGCCAGCTGCGTAAGTAGGTGGCCGCAATAATGACTTCAACAGTGGTAGTTGCTCCAACACCCAAACCAAGTCAGTCTAAGAAAGCGGACAGGTGCTGGCAGCTGCCATGGCTGCAGGAGGCCAATGAAGGCTGCTCCAGGGACCTAGAAGAGATGTCCTAGTGTCCTGTTTTGGGGTCCCTGGAGATCACCAGGCAGGTGGTAAACTCCCCAAAGTCCTCTCATTCTTGGAACTCTGGGTATACACAGGAAACACTGACTGTGTGAAAAGATAACAATAAAAGACATATCTCTGGATGTCAGCTCTCCGCTTCCCACTAACTTAAGCCTTACTCAGCAAGCCGTGTGCTGTGCTGCTTTTTAAAAAGCATTCAACCAACACACCAGGAAATCAAAGACACGCTGTAAGAGCACTGTTAGCAACAATTGCCAAGGAAACTGGAATACTGGGCTGCAGGTAACAACAGGTTGGGCAAAGGACTAATTCACAAAGCTGCCTGCACCAACATGTAAATACCTATTTAAAAGCACACACTCTGAGTGATGCAAAATTAAATTAGGAGATAATTAAATTAAAAACTAATTCAATGAAAGTTTAGCTCTTCCATGTTAGCACTGATTAGAGGATTCACTTAATTATGCTGAAGTTCTAATAGGCACCTTGGAGGCAACTGTTTTATATGCTAACCTTAAAAGCAAGCTAGGCTCAGAGCCTTCCCTCCACCCCCACAGTTCCCAAAACACTTCAGTGCCATTAGTGGGACATTTCCTCTCAGAGGTTGCAAAACAACTTCATAGATCAGCCTATCTGGGTCCTCCCATTTTACAGATGGGAGAATTGAGGTTCATGAGATGCCAAGTGAGTCCTACACTCCCAAGTGGCACACCTTTCTCTACATCATATATCTCCTAAGAGCAAGGCATTTCTAAGTAAATATGGACATCTTTTTTTGTAGTCGTTACCCTTTATTTTTTATTTATGTGTGTATGTACTGACTAATGGGGGCACACGAGCCACACAGCACCTGTGCGGAGACCGAGAACAACCTATAAGTTGTCTGTCCTCTTCTATTATATGGGTCCCAAGGATCAAACTCAGGTCATCAGGACTGGGGGCAAGTCCCCTTACCCACTGAGCATCTCACTGGTCCTGAGAAGATGGTGTTTTGTTTTTGAAGTTCATTTGGAGAAGTAAAGACTTCTAAAACTGCCTTGACCTCAGGTTACTTATGGATGTTCACATTTACATGGTTCCTTCGAAATTCAGGACAATATTCTGTAAGCACGGTCTGGGAGATGTCAGTTTACTGCAGAATAAGTTGTTTTCACTATTCTTCCAGTCTGATAAATCTAAGAGGAGGTCACAGGGGTAATGGGGCACCAAGTCAACCTCAGCCCTCTGACTTCCTGCGGACACAATAGCCCGGTCTTGAACCCCACTGGGGGTGATTTTTACCTCTACCCTGTTCGGCTGGGGTGGTTCTGCTAACAGTTGCCACACAACTCCAAACACTGGCTTCTGGAAGCACTCGCCCCCTACTTTTCATCTCTCCTCACTGCTTCCCTGTCTGCTGCAGGTGGGGCTGGGGTGGGGCTGGACTTGGGTAGAGATGACTTAAGGTCACCTGGGAGCATTATTCTCCCTCTCCTATGCTCACCAGTTACTTGGACCAAAGCCAGTTCCCTGCCTTGCATCTTAATGGAGCTGATGTATGGTGCCTTCAGGCTTCTCCTAGTCTGTAATACTGCCTCATAGAACATGTCCTCTGAGGCTTCTGGGAGCCCAATATATTTGCAGAGACTTCAAAAGTAGAGACCAGCCTGCCAGCCCCTGGCCTTCCGGATGACGTCAGTGACCAGATTCACAGTCACCTGATATTTGGGTTTGCTCCTCTGCTTCCCCGATTGCTGAGGAGCCCTCTCAAGACATCTCTGTCCTCCACAGTGGCACTGCCCAGGCTCCAGGGGAAAGCTCCATCCTGGAATGTAGCCAAACAGATGGAACACAGATGCAGGTTCAGGAAGGGCTGATGCCAGTCCACGGGAGCTCACAGCCTCCCACGGGCCTTCTTGTCTGCCCCCTGGCCCACAGTCCTCACAATGAAGCCACACCTGTCTCCCTGGCCTTGGCTATTTCAAAGGATGGAATCACACACTTTTCCCTTGCCAGCTTGGAGCCACAGGGAGAAGGCAAGAATACACAACAAAGCCTGGCTGGACTTCTGCTTAGATGTGGGTCAACAGAGAGGGCAGGATGAGGGGAGGGAAACCTGCCAGTCACAAGCCATTGCTGTCATCCCAAAAATGTGCCTTGCCAGCACTTTTCTAATCTGGTAGGAAAAAACGGAATGGAAAGCTTCCAAAACCAAGGGAGCACTACCTTCACCAGGGAGCACTACCTTCACCAGGGAGCACTACCTTCACCAGGGAGCACTACCTTCACCAGGGAGCACTACCTTCACCNCCTTCACCAGGGAGCACTACCTTCACCAGGGAGCACTACCTTCACCAGGGAGCACTACCTTCACCAGGGAGCACTACCTTCACCAGGGAGCACTAGCAACTACCTTCTTCACCAGGTTGCCCCAGCAACTAGCTAGGGAGTGACATCATGGTCACCTCCTGAGGAGATCTGGTTGCTTCTCCTGCTGAGAGAGAAGCCTTAGATCTTAAGTACTGTTAATGCCAGGGTTAATATGGCCCTGCTTCCATAAACAGCAGCTTTTAAGATGCTGGGGCTGTGGCACAGATAGCGTGATGAGTGAGGCCTTCCTAGGGTGCTATACTCAGAGGAACACTAACCACAAAGGTAACCACAAGAAACAGAGCCACCAAGTCTGCAGGCAGACTACCGTCTATTGGTGGGGTGTCCTAGTTCTCACATCTTCAGGAACGGGGTTCCACACTGAGAATTCTCTGTCCCTGGGAATCAATGCTTAGTCTCAAAATTTAATTCAGAAGATCAGGAACAAAAAAAAGTTATCCATGTACTGCCAGCTATTACAACGTACACATACATGAAGAATGGAGAACTTACCTCCGGAGAGGGGCATTTTCCTCAATATCTTCCAGGGTCTCCAAAGAAGATCTCTGGGAGATGAGTCGACGTCTACAGAGGCAAAAACCAGGAGTTAACAGTGCACAGTAAAACTAATCAAACAACTGTCTAAATTTGTAAAAAACAGCACAATATCCCTCAGCTCATGCTAAACAACTGTCCTGACACACACAGCTAAGTGCATTCCCCACCCTTCACCAAGGAAACTTCTCTTGCCAACAGATGCAGACTACACAAAGTCACAACCAATCAAAATGCTGAGCTGTGGAGCCCAGTCCCAGTGGATACGAAACGCCCCACGCCTAAGGCTCAGGGAATGTGGCGGAGAACCAGGGAGTCTGCGGGAGCCTGGGTCTCCTAGGAATGTCAGCCATATCCCATAAAGTCTCACCAACATGACTGCCTAAACATGGGCTGAGCAAGGACAACAATGAACACATGAAAGTGTACAGGGGTGGGTGGGGTGGGGGAGCAGGAGGCCTCAACCCTACACAAAGAACTACAGGCAACTAAGGAACGCTGAGAGTGGGAGAAAGTCTTCCCCAGAGAGGAACACACTAATTGGTCATCTAATACCAAGTAGCCCTGGGAATATGCACTATATACTTATAGTATATAGCCCTTACATACTATTCAGACTGAGCAGGCTATATTTATGTATTTAGGAATATATATGTATGTACACACATATATGCATATAACAACAATTAATGAAAAAAGAGGCCATATATTAGAAAGAGTAGGGAGGGCTATAGTGAGGACTTGGAGGAAGAAATGGGAAGGGGATATGATTTCATTACTTTATAATCTCATTATAAAAGAAATCTTAAAAAGAAAGAAGGGTGCTGGGAGATGGCTCAGTGGGTCCTGAGAGTTCTATCCCTCATGGGAGAATGGACTCCACAAGTTTGCTATCTGACTGTCACATGTCCTTGGTGGCACTTGTGCACCTGCCCCACACCCCACATAATAATAATAAACAAAATTAAAACAAAGCAAAACAAAACAGATTTAGACAAAAGCGTCTTTAGAAAAGGCTGTTGTGCCCCTGCCCTGCAGGGGATGCCAGGCCCATCCTGCTTGCCTGCATCTTGATCATACTCCTCAGGAACAGGCCTCTTTGTGGTGACTATAGAAGATGATCTGTTTCAAGCTTCAATTGCCAAATTGAAAATTTGGCAAAAATTTTTTCATAAAAATTCATGAGAAAAACAAGACGCCTCTTACAATACACAGGATCACTGAGGTACCATGAGCTTTCCTGAGCATATGCTGTTAAAAATTCAAACATCCATCATTTGAGCCCAGGAACTGATGGATGATTTTGTCATTTGTGTACCTGTGTCTGTCCACATGTGTACGTGGGTACATGCAAGTGGAGCTCACAGGACAACTTTGGGTGCTGTTCCTCTGGGGAACTACCCACGNTTTTTTTGAGACAAGGTATGTTAGTTAGGGTTTCTATTGCTGTGAAGAGACACCATGACCACAGCAACTCTTATAAAGGAAAACATTTAGTTGGGGTGGTTTACAGTTTCAGAGGCTTAACCATTATCATCATGGTAGGGAGCATGGCAGNGGCGTGCACGCAAACATGGTACTGTTGAAGGAGCCACTACACATTGATATGAAGGCAACAGGAAGTACACTGAGACACTGGGCGGTATCTTGAGCCTAGGAAATCTCAAAGCCTGCCTCCATAGTGACACACTTCCTCCAAAAGGCCATACCCACTCTAACAAAGCCACATCTCCTATTAATGCCACTCCCTATGAGCTTATGGGGCCAATTACATTCACACTACCACACAAGGTGTCTTACTAGGACTGGGGTTCATGGATTCAGCTATGCTGGCTGGCCAGTGGGCTCCAGGGAACTTTCTGTCTTTACCTCATCAGCATGTGGATGCATGCCAGCTTGCCCAGCTTTCAACATGGGCGCTGGGTATTGAACTTAGGTCCTTATGTTTGCATAGCTAGTGCTTTACCACCCGAGCTCTCGCCTCCTGCCTTCAAACCTTACTGTTAAAAACCTCAAAATCATTAGGATGCTGTAAAAATGTTACTATCTCAGGAAGGCCAGGACATTTCCAGAGAGCCGGAAATAAATGATTCTTTGAGGATAACCCTCAGAGATCAGTGAGAATGAATACTTAGCGTAATCCTGCAGAACAATAACTTTTCTGGGTTGTTGAACTACATACCACTTGCCCAAACCCCCTCAATCTAGCTTCTTTTGGCAGGCTGAAATAAGCCCAGTCCTGGTTAACTCAGAATATCTGGTACAGATACAGCAGGGAGAGTTGGTGGTGACTTTAAATAAGTCCATCTGAACAACCACTTCCCAGCCAATGATTTGAGGTAGGAGAGTGGATGAGAACATTTGATACCATCTTTACCCTAGGAAGAAAATGGGACTAAATGTAAAAGCTGATTTCTTAAGAACATGCCACCCGTCTTAATAAACAACCATGTTCTAGAAAGACACAGCTTAGATTTGTGTATTGCTTTCTGTGTATGTGTATATATAATTCTGAACAGTACCACACAGCTAGTCTTTTATAATACAACCAGAAACATCATTTTTTGCAACCTACTCAAAGGCTTCATCAATTTTCCAAGACCTATCTTACTGTTTAATAATTATTCAAATCACTTAAAAAATCCTTTGTACATCCAAATTTCTCTTTTTTCTTTAACTATAAACTATTCTAATTCAGTTGTCTCAGATCCTCATTTGTCAATCACATTAACTAATTTCCTAACATGACCCTCACTGTCTTGGTGACATATAGGACCCATGCTGTGGGATGTCTTTCTGTACGTTATGAGTATGTGTTGCTCTGATTGGTTGATAAATAAAGCTGTATGGCCAATGGTAAGGCAGAATAAGGCTAGGTGGGACATTCAAACTGAAGAGATGGAAGAAGAAAGGAGAGTGAGAGGAGATGCCAGCCCGTGGCCCAAGGAGCAACAAGATGCCAGCAGACCTGTAACACCACGGCCACGTGGCAGCATATAGATGAATAGAAATGGGTTGAGTTAAGCTATAAGAGCTAGCTAACAGGAAGCCTAACCCATTGGCCATACAGTTTGTAAGTAATATAAGCCTCTGTGTGTTTATCTGGGACCAAGTGGCTGCGACACACAGGTGGGAGAGATTCGTTCCGATCATAGGGCTGGGCAGGACCAGAGAAACTTCCAGCTACATTTGGTGTCCAACCTGGCAGCCAGAATTTTCACCCAAAACCTGAGAAAGCTTTAAAAAAAAAAAAAAGATTCTAAAATGGAGCTAAAAACAGCTTCCTAGTTATGTCTCTCAGGCAAGCCATGATACAGAGAGACACCACAGTGTGAGGTCTTGACCTACAGCATGGTGGATTCCCGCTGGTTTCTGGGCTACATTCTGCTGGATGGAGGCACAGACCCACTGTTTCCCAGAGTCAGTGGTGAGCGTGGCTCCCCAAGAGCTGGCAGTAAACATACCTCCACCATGTTGGGAAGCTGAGGTGGGCAGAGCCAGCAGCCAGGGCTGCCGCTTCAGGCCTAGCCACACTGCAGTTTAAAGCAATGATCAAAAAATGATTGCAGATTCACAATAAGACAGATTCATATGGAATAAGACTCTGAACAGTTTATAGTATGTGTAGAGGTGTACGAAGGCTTGGAAGAGAGAGAAAAAGAAATATAGACAGTTATATAAAGAAAGAAATAGTTTTAAAATATAAAGACTTTAAAAAAGACAAGAGTNTGGCGGTGGTGGCACACGCCTTTAATCCCAGCACTTGGGAGGCAGAGGCAGGCGGTTCTGTGAGTTCGAGGCCAGCCTGGTCTACAAAGTGAGTTCCAGGACAGCAAGGACTAAACAGAGAAACCATTTCTTGAAAAACCAAAAAGACAAGAATAATATGGAAGTTAAGCCATGGAAGGATGGAAATTACACAAAGAATCTGGATACTATATATTATTATATTGTCTTTGGGATTTTTAATTGCAGAGAGACATTTGATTGTAGGGGCTGCTAAGTTAAACCAACACGTATGTTTTACAGGTTTGTGTTTGACTTCAAGGTTTGTGTCTAGGGAGATATTGCTTTGGAAAAGAGGTTCTGCTTTCCTTTCCACAGAAAATGAGAGGCTATGGATTCCTTCCAGGTTAATATGGTTCCATCAAGGAAGACACCCCCCCAGGTCTCCCGATGACCCAACATCTTTAAGGTGACTGGCTCAGACGATACAGCCTCACAGACTACTCCAGTCAGGACTTGACCATTATCCCGAATTTTCTCAGGATCTCCCTAAGATTGCTGGTGTCCCCAATCAGCAGGAAGTGGTATGAGAAGCTACGCCCAAATTCCCAAAATATCGTTTATAAATGTTTATTTTTATTTAAGGGGGGTTGATGCAATCTCCTTCTAAAGAAAAAAAGGGGATATAGCTATGATAGGATAAAAGGGTAGATTATTGAATCTACTTTTAAAGAGCAACAACTTGTTTAAAACATTTTATGTTGCTATAAATTTTAGTTTATTGATACAAATTTAAAGTTAATTTTGTTATACTGTATATATATTTCTACTGTATAATTTTGTTATACTGTATATATATTGTTTAAGGTATTATGTTTATGTGGCTCATTTAAAATTATAATGTATAATTATGAAATACAGATTAATAATTAGTCATCTATGATAATTAAACTTGTAGTCACATTAGTTAAGTTTTCTAAGGTATACATAAATATACTTCAATTAGATAGGTAATCTTCAAACACTTCAAAAACCTATAGAATATGGCATTTAAAATGTTTTAAGAACTTTGACTTTTCTGGACATTGAGAAATGTCTGCTCCTGACAGCACCAATCTACTTCAGAGAAGATAATGGGCATCAAAGAAACTCCATATGGAGTTTGCTTTCTTTATGGCAAAAGTTAGCCATTTGGGCAAGAAACTGCTCTTGCCTGGACTGCTTGACAGTATGCTGTATAAATTGAATATGCAGGACCCATGGGAAAATGATGACTGAACTTTGCCAAAATAAAGCGAGATGGTCCTTAAGGTTCCTGCTTCACAGAGGAGACTGCCAGACATTCTGCAGGACACAGGGAGAAGTGACTGATAAACTTTGCCAATAGGAGAGACAGTCCTTCAAATTTTCTGCTTCACTAAAAAGTCTGAGAGACTCTAGGCCTATACTTTGGGTGACTATCCAGGCAGCCAGCTGTCTCTGCCATTTCTAGAATTATGGAAGTTGTTTGCAATGCACTTCCTGTCTACTTAGGTGATATTGTATCCTTCTGGGGTCTTTGATGGAGTTGAAGACTAGATCATTGTAATTTTCCTTAGTTGTGATAAAAGATAGGTTGGATATGAAGCTTTGGACTCACAAATATAGAATGGATGATGGAATGTTTTCTTTGATTTTGCCAGGTACAAATGGACTGGATACCGTAACTGTAATTCTTGCTTGATAACTGTTTTGTTGTGTGTAATTTTACTATGTTAAAGTTAAAACCTTCCTTTTTGATTGGACAGAAAGGGGGAAGTGCTGTGGGATGTCTTTCTGTATGCTGTGAATATGTGTTGCTCTGATTGGTTGATGAATAAAGCTCTGTGGCCAATGGTGAGGCAGAATAAGGTTAGGCGGGACATTTGAACTGAAGAGATGGAAGAAGAAAGGGGAGTGAGAGGAGATGCCAGCCTGCGGCCCAAGGAGCAACAAGATGCCAACAGACTGGTAACACCACAGCCACGTGGTAACATATAGATGAATAGAAATGGGGGGGGGGCTGGAGAGATGGCTCAGAGGTTAAGAGCACTGGCTGTTCTTCCAGAGGTCCTGAGTTCAATTCCCAGCAACCACATGGTGGCTCACAACCATCTGTAATGAGATGTGTTGCCCTCTTCTGGCCTGCAGGCATACATGCAGGCAAACACTGCATATATAATAAATAAATAAATCTTAAAAAAAAAGAAATGGGTTAAGTTACAAGAGCTAGCTAGCTAACGAGAAGCCTGACCCATAGGCCATACAGTTTGTAAATAATATAAGCCTCTGTGTGGTTACTTGGGACCAAGCAGCTGCAGGATGCGGGTGGGAGGGATTTGTTCCGACCACAGCGCTGGGCAGGACTAGAGAAACTTCTAGCTACAGACTCATAGCTTCCTCGTGTGGTTAAATTAACACTGTACTTCCATCCATATAATATGGCTAGGTCAATAACAGCCAGCCACAGCTGTCAGAAATGCAGCCATCTTACTTGGGAACCCAAGGTGCAGAAATTATTTTAGAGGTGCAAACACTAACTCTAGGAGTTCAGCTTTAGGAAACCACCATGACAGCATCCTGCAGTTATGGCTCTGGGCATCTGCACCACCAGTTAAGACATACTGTCAAAATTCCAGTTAGAGCTGGGTGGTGCACGCCTTTAATCCCAGCACTCAGGAGGTAGAGGCAGTTTGAGGGCAGACTGGTCTGCAGAGTGAGTGCCAGGACAGTCAAGGCTACACAGAGAAATGCTGTCTCGAAAAATAAAAAAACAACAACAAAAAAAACCATAAGTGTGTTTTTATTCTCGAATACTGTAAATGGCTTCGAAAAATAAAAAAAAAAGAAGAAGAAGAAGAAGAAATCCCAGTTAGTCCTGGCAAGTGAGGCCCAGTCTCTTCAAGTGCTGAGTCTGACTAGTCCAGAGGGCCAGGCTGGGATCACGGCAGCACATTCCAGCCCACTGCATCATACTCCCATCCCCATCACAAGGCTCGTAATTATACTGAGGAGCACATGCCTGGGCTACAGAGTCTTGGAAAGCTNCTTAATTCCTGGGCCTCAGTTCTCTCATCTATAAAATTGGAAAAGCTGGGCTGGAAGATGGCTCGGCAGTTGGGAGTGCCCACTGCTCCTGCAGACCCGAGTCGCACGATGGACAACAGCTGCAATTACAGCACCAGTGGCCTCTAGCTTCTGCAGGCACTCTCCCCATACATACACATAACTGAAAATATTTTAAAATGGAAATAAAGAGGCTGACTATACGGGCTCTGACCCCTCCTCCAGCCCCCACTAGTAGGGTCACCCCCAAATGCATTGTTCCTTAGCCCGTTTGAGATGTGGTCCTTCCACATGGAAACCCACCTGAAGTATAACAAAATCTATGTTTATCTTCAGCATGGTCCCTGGGAAGCAGACACTTTACTAATACTCTTGCCACCTATAAAATTGGTGCCTGCTTGACCTCCATGCCCTGCCTTCTCCCATGTTTCCTCATCAGTGGAAGGGTAGTGTATCTCTGGCACCATTCCAAGACTTTAAGCTAAAAGTAAAATATTAGCAGGGGTGCATACCTAACCATCACTAGCCACAACAGCCACAAGCAGAAATAAACGTAAGTTACAGATACCAGAAGTCTCAACCAACCCTGTTATGCTCTGAGCCTCCCTTTGTAGAGCAGGATTTTGGGGTGAACACTGAAGAGTGCTTTGTTGGAATGTGATACAACAGCTATGTCCCTTGAGGACTGCCTTCCCTCCTGTAGTCTCCCTTAGCAGATCCCTGCAAGCTGTGGCCACTGCTCAGGAGCAGGCATAATCCAGGCCCCAGCCAATCTCAGCCAGGCTCATCCCCTGAAGATACTGATGTCTGTCCACTTAAACAGTATTAAACAGTATGATTGCTGGCCTGGCCTTGGGACACATGGCCTACTCCTGTTCTTTAGGGGCTTGAGTTCAAGCAGGAATCCACAGAACCACTGGAGAATTCCACTGGAATCCCTCAAGATCCTTCATCTTTTGAGGCCACCTTTCTTAGAGGCAAAAGGAAGAGCAGCCACACCCATCTAAACTCAGGAGCCCCCACCTCAGGCTCCTCCACCACTCAGAACAGGTGCTCTCCCTAGAAAGCCCTGCTGGTCCATGAAAGTACAAATTCCAATGGCGCTCCTGTGGGAAAGCTATCCAGCTCAGTTCTTCCTGCCCAGGAGAAGAAGGCTGCATATTTGGAACACATTGAGTTAGACTATGTCTTCTAGACGTATTCTAGAACTTGTTTTGTTTTTTTTTTTAAATCAGCACATTGGGTATTTTCCTCGTAAGATGACCAAGGGTAGAGTCACACATGTGCATTATTACAGACTAAATGTTTTCTGTTCCCCACCCCCAAGGCCCAAATGGAATCCTAACACTCTATGTGATGATATTAGGAAGTGGAGTCTCTGGGAGGCCATTAGGTAAGAAGTGAGGGAGCCCCCAGGAATGGGATTGGTGCCCCCCAATCCCCTTTCTGCCACTGAGGATATATGGAGAAGTCAGCTGTCTGTAATCCAACTGATGCAAACACCGAGCTACCAGGCTTCCAGCCCCTTACTATGAGAACGCNCATTTCATTTATCTACAAGCCATCTAGTCTCTGGCAGTTTGTTACGGCAGCTTATCTAAGACAGACAGACAGACAGAAAGAGACAGATAGACCGACACTCAAGACTTCAATTCTTTAAAGGGGAAAAAAAGATTTCAAACTTGAATGTTCATCTGTTCCTTTAAATCAATGGGCATGCTTCCCTTGTTCATGGAGATTCTTTGAGACAGAGGTATGCGACCCAGAAAAATCCATACCAGTCACTATTAGAAACTGTAACATGGTACCATGACGACATGAGCACAATGTCTTGACCTTCTTAAGATGAGGACCTGTTTGTTATCAGAGGGAGTGCCCTGTGAGCTAGCCATTGTGTTCATCTCCACCCTTGCCATGCTAGATCCTTCCAAGATCTGGAGTAAGGTCTTTTACTAACCTTCTACCCCAAGGAAGCTGTGTGGATGAGGTAGCTAAGGGCAGGCAGCCAGCTTAACCAGCCACTTTCACCCTGCAATTTGTTCCCCAGGCTAAGCGCATTACTGGGCCACCCCTTTATCATAGGCACAGCCAGCTGATGAGCAAAGGTCTTTGCATATTTCAATGACTGATAAAGAATACTTAGCCTTGGACCAAAATAGCACACTACTTTATTAACCACACAGACATGCAGTAATAGACCAGCAAGGCTCAAACAGAAGCATTATGTGCTGAAGTCACCAAATTAAGGTACCTATGACTAGCAGACTGAGCATGCACCTAGGGGTCATCCTCTTGTCTGATAATTATAAGGACCTACCATGCCGGCCACATTGACCCCAGTGTGGTTCACACATACTGTCCATGTGCTATCCAGNTTCCTGAGAGCATTTCAGACTCATCTTAAAACATTTAGCTCTAAACAAAGGATTCTGAGCAAGAAAGGAACTAAGACCCTCAACAGTACATCTCTGTATCTAAATATACCTGCATGAACCAAATTGTTCTACTCATAATGAAGCACTCACAGTTCATCTGCAAGGAAGTCACTGTATTCCCCAGCGACCTGGAGATGGGCAGCATGGCCATGTTCTAATAAATTCATTTGCATATATTGAGAGCTTAAGAGGAAGTCGCTGGGGGTAAGGGCTACACAGCAGACAGCAAGGCTGGAAGAGGAGGACCCAGGGCCAGCAGCCCTAAAGCATCTTAAGCATAAGAGAGCCACTGCCCCCATTTCCAGGGCAGGAACAGCTGCCATCCATCCATCCTGTCCCCAGGCAAGAGGGCCCCATGGTCTGACCATTCTGAAAGGCTCCCCAGTGGCTGCTGTCTTCATCCTGCCCAGCCATGACTCTGAGGACCCTGGGAGAGTAGGGGCGGAGGGAGGCAGAAGTCCAATGTGGCCAGGGCATCTTAGGAGGACAAGACAAGGTAGTGGGTACTGCCCAGGATGTGGAAAGCCGTGGCCAAGAGTTAAGACCAGGCTGTGATGTGCTAAAAGTGGACCCCTGGGGCTTGGTGTGTGTCCTTGTGTAAAATGAGGACGGTACCTTAAGCCAATGCACTTGAGCTTAGCTGCATATCAGAATGCCCCTTGAAGAGTCTGCTGCTTGGGCTTGCCTCCAGTCTGCCTTACTTGTCTGGGCTTGACTGAAAGGATTTATTTTTTAAACCACCAGGGGATTCTAATGAGAAGGACAGTTGATCCCACTAAAGAAGGTTACCTCCAACATCCTGCTCTGGTCAAGGGTGAGTGACACTCCAGTTAATTCCCTTACTCTCCTGCATTGGCACATTTGGGATGGAAGTTATCACAGCAGCCCCTGAGCAATGACCTGTCTCATTCATCCTTGTGTGGAGACCTTACAAAGGTCAGTAAGCAAAGGGAAGCAGGCCATTTAGCTGCTGTGGAGGACCAGATGAGTTTCAGAAACAAGCAGGAATAAAGTACAGTGTGCTCGCATGTCACACACAAAGGACCAGAAAAGGACCTAGGTCTGTTTTCTCTGGAACCAAAACACCAGCTGGGTGGACAGGTAGGCCCCTTGGGGAGCAGCCGTGACAAACACTTCCTGCCTTGATGTTCTGTTTTCCTGCCTGGAACCCACTCACATAATTTTCCTGGCTATTGGGCTACTGGAGGGCACAGTCCTTTCTTCACAGGTGTGGGAAGTGAGGGCAGAGACCTTAATTACATAAACAGGTGACAAGCTGAGGACATGATGATCACATCTGTTCAGATGGTTGTTATAACAAAAGAAAAAAAATTTTTAGTATATCATCAAGATGATCCCAAGCATATAATTTATCTGTCTTAGTGTTATGTCATGTGCCCAGTGACCAATCTCCTCCCTCCCTCCCTATGACAAGACCATACAAGACTTCTGTATTAGTTCATTTTCTACTGTTCTGATAAGATACCATGACCAAAGCAACTTAGAAAAGAAAGAGTTTATTTGGGGCTAACAGTTTCAGAGATGAGTCCATGACCATGATAGCAGGGAAGATGGCAGCTAGAGGCAGGCATGGAACTGAGCAGGAGCTGAAAGCTCACATATTGATCCACAAGCACCAAGCAGAGAAANCTAACTGGGAATGGCAGGGGCATTTGAAACCTTTAAAGCTAACAGAGACCTCCTCTTCCAACAAGGCCANACCTCCTCCAACAAAGCCACACCTCCTCCAGCAAGGCCACACCTCCTCCAGCAAGGCCACACCTCCTAATCCTTCCCACACAGTTGTACCAGCTGGGAACAATGTGTCTTAGCTGGGTTTCTATTGCTCTGAAGAGACATCATGACCATAGCAACTCTTTTAAGGAAAGCATTTAATTGGGTGGCTACTTACAGTTTCAGAGGTTCAGTCCATTACCAGCATGGTGAAGAGCATGGAGGCATGCAGGCAGACATGGTACTGGAGTAGCTGAGAGTTCTACATCTTGCAGGCAACGGGAAGTCAATTGAGACACTGGGCAGTATCCTGAGCATAGGAATCCTCAAAGCCCACCCCCACAGTGACACACTTCCTCCAACAAGGCCATACCTACTCCAGCAAAGCCACACTTCCTAATAATGTCACTCCCTATGAGATTATGGGGGCCAATTACATTCAAATACCACACCAAGCATTGAAATATATGCACCCATGTGAACCATTCTCCATCAAACCATCACAGCTGCCCGGGGAAGGGCTGTGCCGTCCTCTCCTGGGTGTTCCTGGGAAGGGACCAGGTTCAGCAAACAGCAGGTACTCAATCAAGCCTGGCTGGCTACAGAAGTCCTTCACCAGGCAGGTGGGTAGTCCCAAACTTCTCTCAGATGGTACTTGGCCTTCTCCTTAAATATAATTAGTGAGCAATGTCTGGTGTCTGAGCCTCCACGCTGTTTCACAAGGTCCAGAACCCATTCTTGGAAAGTTCCCCACTGCTGAATGGGGAAAAAGTGGCGCTGGATAAAGCAAATCCCACTTTTATCTTATAAACTAGGGAAGCTTGCAACCCCAGGCTCCTTTACAGACTCAAAGACTTTAAAAGTCGCAGGCCCTTGGGTTGCTCAATCAAAAAGGTTTGAGGCTTGCCAGCCTAGAAGGCAGAGCAGGCCTTTGGCAGCTGAGAAATCCCTTTGTAAGATGTGGGAAGATATCTTATTTCCTGACTACAAGCCTCATGCCCTGGCTCATACACTCTGCCTCAGGGACACAGTCTTGGCTCTGCCAAAAAAGGTTGTGGTGTCCTAAAACACATGGCATACTTCTGCCATCTGTCATTGGTTTACTATGGAAGCCTGCTACTTAAAGAAGCCCTTCAGTTCAGAGCTGTATCTAAACCTGCATCTGCTATCACCCATGCGTTTCTTGTGAAATTGATGCCTTGCAAAGACCAGGCTCTCAAAGCAGAATCAAACCCCCAAACATTCTCCTGTTGCTTCCTTCTTTTTCAGGATTTTAAACTACTGAGGGCCACAGTCCTGAGTTTGCACTGCATTCCCTGAAAGTAAGGTAAGGTGACATTGGTCACGGGNTGCAAACTTTAGAGCCAAAATTCCAGAGGCTCTTAGTGGAAGTCAAGTCACTTCCCTGAGACAGGTCTGAGGGCCTAAGGCAAAACGGCCTTCACTCACGTTCCCCAGACACTGGCTTNGTCCTCTTGCCACAGGTCTCAAGCTCCATCCAAATACTGCTGAACTTGAGCACAGGACCGTGCAGCAAGAGGTGTTAAAAGGTAGAGGAAACCTCAGACTAGCTGTGGAATCTGACAGGACAGTGACATACTGCCTGAGGTGGGTCAGCAGTCACAGAACCAGGCAGGCCAACACCTCCCCTCCAGTCCTCTGGGCAAAGGGCTTCCAGCTGGCCTCCTTTCCACATTACTGCTGACTGTCCTGAGGTCAGAGCCATAACAGAATACAGACCACAGGGATTAGAAATCCCCAGGAGCTACTGAAGTCCTCCTCAGAAAGGAAGGAACGCAGGTTCATTTTCATAAAAAAAGAGAAGGATCCCTTCCGGGGGAAAAGTGCACAACTGGTTGTCCAATGCCACAGTCAGCCCTGAAAACACAAGTAACATCATACAGACTGAGCAGGCTGTATTTAGAAATACACATGTATAAACATATGTGCATATAATAACAATGACAAAGTGGCCATGAATTTGGAGGAGAGAAGAGAGGGCAAAAAGGAGGGCTGATAGGAAGGAAAGGAAGGCAGAATGTATTAATCTCAATTTTTGTTTTGTTGTTTTTGTTTTTCAAGACAGGGTTTCTCTGTGTAGCCCTGACTATCCTGGAACTCACTCTGTAGACCAGACTGGCCTCGAACTCAGAGATCTGCCTATCTCTGCCTCCCGAGTGCTGGGATTAAAGGCATGTACCACCACTGCCCAGCTCAAACTCATTTTTAATAAAGACTCCATCCAATGAATCAGGCAAAGAAATCAAATTAAAATCAAAACACCAAGCGTTGTCAACCGGCTTGTTCAAATAAGATCTGTTTCTACGTTGTTCTAGGTGGGTTAAGAGAGACTCTCTAAATGTTTGCAGAGAATACAAACGGTGCTTGGCTGGTTTATTCTTGCTGGAAGAGTTCTCAGTAGACTTGCCAAATCCTGGAAAACCAAGGTATGAGGTCACTGCAGTACTTCTAGCTATTTAAAGCAGACAAGCTGTGAGCAGATTTACTACCTGGCCAGGCATTCACTGTCAGCTCTGCAGGCCACCCTGAGCACCCAGGTCCTGCAAATGAGGGCCTTTTATATATCAGCGGAAGCCCATAGTGATTGAGTCCCTCTCACAGGGGATGGAGAGAGACTTGAGAAACTGCTAGACAGGTAATTGTGTCACTTTGAAGGGATCCGCCCAGTCTGCCAGCTTTTGTTTTTTATTTTGTAATTGTGTCACTTTGAAGGGATCCGCCCAGTCTCCCAGCTTTTGTTTGTTTTTTATTTTGTTTTGTTTCATGTTGAGATGGGTTTCACCAGGTGTAGCCCTGCCTAGCCTGGAACCAGCTGTGTAAACCAGGGTGGCCTTGAACTCACAGCAATCAGCCTGCCTCTGCCTCCCCAGTACTGGGATTAAAGGCATGAAGTATCATGAGTATCAAGAAATCCAGAGGCTGGCCCCGGGCCACTGACTCTGTTCTAGATCACTCAGCCCTGACTAGAGGGAGGGGTCATGCCTGCAGCTGGAGGACACACACTGATGAAGTGTGCAGAAGAGCAAAACTAGGCAAAGCAAGTGTACTGGCTTAAGAAGTCCGGCTCCAGACAGGTCTCATGGACCTGACGAAATAGATGGCACTACTCTTCCTATGGAACATACTGGATTCCCCTTTGGTGACAGAGGTGACAAGTGGGAGCCAAGACACGTCAGGGTAAGGGTTGGAGGGAAATACTAGAAAAGGAAAATGCCATCAAAATCTAGACTAGAGTCACCCTGTAAAGACAGAAGCCCTGCAGACTGACTGCAAGCCCAAGGAGCTTGGGGACAGGTCACAGTTGTTTTGAGAGGGCATCAAGATCCCAGGAATCAAATTCTACATTCCCCAAGCTAGGCAAGAAGGCACTGGGAATCCTGCACCCCCAACCGGTGTTAAGATCAGAGCAGTCCAGATTTGGAGGGCCGAATAGGCTTAAAGGATAGACAAAATGTAGCCAGAAGCAGAGAAGTTCCTGTGGCAGGAAGTTCTGATGAGACAGGACCCAGGTGAGTGTGAGGCATGGACTTTCTTGGAAAAAAGTCTAGTCTCAGGAAGGAGATCAAGGAGCCCAGAGTGGACAGGCTCCCAGTCTAGATGGAATCAGGAGACAGAAGGGCCCAGTGGCCACTGTGGCTACATGCAAAATGTGTGGGAATGGTGTAAGTCACAGAACAGCTGTGCACACACTGTGATTCAGAGTGGTCCAAAAACACTTGCAGAGGGCGTGGGGTATCAGGAAGGGGGTGATACAGCAGCCACCATGGCGACTGGTGGCAGCTCCATCTCCAAGTCTTCAAAGACTTCTGAGTACTAGCCCAGGCCCTCAGCTCCAACCTCCTAGGAAGCTCATTTCATTCTGCATTCCTCTTGCCATACCCCAGCCTGACAATGCCCTGAGCCTTGGTGACATCACCTTTCTTAGTTTCCTGGTCACTGGAAGACACCTTTAGAAGCTACACATCTTCCTAAGCCAGATCCCCATGTATGTTTCATTAGAAAGCAAGATGAGGGCACTCTCCGTGCCGGCTCTGTGGAGACTGATGTACAAAGACAGAAGACGCCGAAGGAAAAGGCAGACCCTCCCTGGAGGTGAGCATCTCACCTCTCCTCCAGGTTGGCAGAGCTGACTGTCCACAAGATACCTGCCGAGGGACCTTTTGGTGAGGACACCAGCATTAAAATCTCTTGGCTCCTGGTCTGACCTTTCTCTCTTCTGAAAGACCTTCAACAGCAATGAATTTTGACAGCTTGGAAACAGTTGGCAATTATTTACAGCAAATTCAAGATCAATGGGGTTCCACAAATCCAAATTTTCTAGGAGCTGTTCAGATGAACTGCAGTTTATGGGAACATAAAGATGCTTTCTTCCTCATCCCCCGAGTTTCCGATCCAGAGACTTGGAGTGGTCAACTCTTTCTGGAAACTTTTTGTACAATGCCTGTTTTTCTTTGGCTTCTTATATTTATCTCTTTTTGCCAAAAGCTGAACAGGGACCAAGCAAGGAAGTGTTAGTCTCATAAGTGGCTCATAAAGATACGCAAGGTGACCAAATCCTAGTTCAAAAGAATTGGCAGCATCCTCTCTTCATCCACCAGAATGCCACCCTCATCCTCAGACACAGCACAGTGCCGCCTGTTCCAGGAAGCTGTCCTTGGTATGTTCTGAATTCCTACAATATTTGGTGTATTGGTGATATCTGCAAATATTAACATCTAAATACTTGTACACTGGATGACTCTATTATCTTTTATTTACCTCCAACCAGACTACAGGACCTTAAAAACAGCTACTTAGTCGTTCCTTCTTTGGAATCCCTTCAGTAACTAGCATGTTGCATGCAGTAGACTTTCAGTAAATCCTTAGGCACAGCACAAACAACTCCGCAGTCACAGCTGGAGAAGAGGAGCAGCATGGGGTATAACAGACCTGGGAGTCAGAAGATCCTCATCAGGGAGTGCTGGGGACATGGCTCAGTGTTAGGAAAAGGGCTTCGCATACAAGCATGAAGATCAGAGTTCAAATCCCCAGCACCCACACAAAGGCCACGAGGGTGTAGTGGCCTGCCTGGAGTCCCAGCACTCAGGACAAGGTATCCTGGAGCAAACTGGCTAGCCAAACTAGCTGAACTAGCAAGCTCTGGGGCAAGGGAAGGAGCCTCTCTCAGTATTTAAGGTAGCAAGTGACTGATGAAGACACTAACATCAACTTCAGCCCTCCACACAAATACACTCATATATATATACATACAGATACACACTCATATATATATACGCACAGATATACACTCATATATACACACAGACACATATATATATATATATATATATACACATACAGACACACTCATATATACACATAGATACACATATATATACACACAGATACATTCTCATATATACACACAGATACACACTCATATATATATATACACACACTCATATATACACACAGATACATACTCATATATATATATATACACACACACTCATATATATACACACAGATACATACTCATATATATATATATATATATATACACACACACACTCATATATATACACAGATACACATTCATATATATATACACACACTCATATATATACACACAGATACACACTCATATATATATATA
>LZPO01008119.1:118802-138198 GCA_001675575.1 Neotoma lepida | reverse complement strand
CACACAGATATACACTCATATATACACAGAGACACATACATATATATATACATACAGACACACACTCATATATAAGCACAGATACACATATATACACAGATACACACTCATATATATATATACACACACAGATATACTCATATATACACACAAACACACACTCATATATATACACACAGATATACACTCATATATATATACACAAAGATACACATAGATGCATATATATACACACAGATACACATTCATATATATACACACAGATACACACTCATATATATGCACAGATATACACTCACATATATATACACACAGATACACACTCACATATATATACACACAGATACACATATATATACACACAGACACACTCATATATATACACACAGACACACTCATATACACACAGATACACACTCATATATATACACACAGATACATACTCATATATATACACAGATACACACTCACATATATATACACACAGATACATACTCATATATATACACAGATNATATACACACAGATACATACTCATATATATACACAGATACACACTCACATATATATACACACAGATACATACTCATATATATACACAGATACACAGACACACTCATACATACACACATAGCTACACACTAATATATGTATATACACACAGATACACACACACATACATTCTTATACTCAGATACACATGCTTTTTGTTTTTTGTTTTTGTTTGTTTTTTCAAGACCGGGTTTCTCTGTATAGCCCTGGCTGTCCTGGAACTCACTCTGTAGACCAGACTGTCCTCTAACTCACAGAGATCCACCTGCCTCTACCTCCCACTTGGCTGGGATTAAAGATGCGCACCACCACCGCTGGGCACACATTCTTGTACACAGATACACATACACATACACACACACACCCCTACCTTCATCAGATCTGCAGAAGGTCCAGCCACAGTAAAATGAGGCCAAAGCCAGAAACTTACAAGTCAGCTGTGACATTGGTGTTCAAGCTTCTTTTCAGCAGCCAAATGCTTCTCTATCCTAAACTAAATCTTACATCAAGTTCCAAAATATAAAATAATTAGATTAAAACAGTTCCAGGCTGGGCATGGTGGCCCACGCCTTTAATCTCAGCACTCAGGAGGCAAAAGCAGGCAGATCTCTGTGAGTTCTAAGCCAGAATGATATACATAATGAGTTATAGGACANCCAGGGATATGTAGAGAGACCCTGTCTCAAAAAAACAAAAAAGTAACAACAAACCTTCCCCCACCAAAATAAAATAAAATAATTCTGCTGTGGAACAATCTTTTTGTACACTATGAATATGTATTATTCTCATTTGCTAATAAAAAGCTGATTGGCCGATATCTGGGCAGGAAGAGATTGAGCACGAGAGCCAGACTAGGAGAATTCTGGGAAGAGGAAGGGTGGAGTCAGGAGTCCCCAGCCAGATGCAGAGGAAGGAAGATGAGATTGTCATACTGAGAAAAGGTACCAAGCCATGTGGCTAAACATAGATAAGAATTATGGGTTAATTTAAGTGTAAGAGCTAGTTAGTAGTAAGTCTGAGCTACCGGCTGAGCATTTATAAGTAATATTAAACCTTTGAGTGTTTATTCCTTGATCTCAGAGATCCACTTGCCTCTGCCTCCCAAGTGCTGGGATTAAAGGTGTATGCCACCACCACGCCTGGCAATTCCAGACTTTATAAACGTAATTGCTGCAATATTTATCTATGGCTCAATCATGATTATAACATGTAAGGTTCTTTGATATTTAAATTATTTACCATTTATTTGTATGAGTGTTTTGTCTGCATGTATATCTGTATGTCATGTGTGTGCCTAGTGCCCAGGGAGGCCAAAGAGGGTATTCCATCCCCGGGACTGCAGTTACATATGGTTGAGACACCATGTGGTACTAAGAACTGAACCCCATTCCTCTGGAAGAGCAGTGAGTACTCTTTACCATTAAGTCATCTCTCTGGCCTCTTCTGATATTTAAACAAATGTGGAAACCTGAAGACAAGGATGCCCTTTAAGGTGAATCTCAGCATCTCATTTTTCTTTTGGTCCTGCTTTCACAATAGGGGTATAATACCCATTGGCAAGGAGGAGCAGGTACCTATGGCAACCATTTTCAAACATCTTAGGACCCAGTTAATTGCATAAATTCTAGCTACTTTGGCAGCATGAGTTAATTAGTGCATAGTTAGTTAAGTAATTAATGCACAGGTCATCAGTATGTAACGTTTTGTTATATAATAGTAGGGTTTGTTTTATTTTACTGTAGTTTTAAAACACCTTATATACAACTATGTATGTTTTCTAGTCCTTTCTGTTGCTATAACAAGTACCCTGACACCTCCCAACCTCCCCCCCGCCTCCTACCCCCAACCAATGCAACTTTGACATATAATTCCAAATTATATAATTCTCCCACCGTTTTGGAAGAAGGCAGGAAATCAAGCAGTTAATCACACATCACATTCATAGACAACAGCAACCTGTGCTGCCTGTTTGCTTAGCTATCTTTCTTTTCTCTTACAGTTCAGGGTCTAGTTTAGGGAACTGTGCTACCCACAATGGGCTGGGTCTCCCACAGACACGTCCACAGGACAGCGTGATCCAGGCAATCCCTCAGGTGAGACACACTTCTCAGGTGACTCTAGATTGTGGCAAGTTGACATTTAAAGCCTTCACAGTAGGTATATGTTACATACATAAATTCATATAAAATTATACCCTAACATGTTAAGCAGTTACTGTATATAACCAATAGTTCCATTGCTTGGTATGATCCAAGAGAAAAGCAAACATTGTCCACATAAAAACTCACTAGGAATGTTCACAGCAACACTATTCACATAAGTCCATGTGCACTATTCACACAAGTCCATGTGCACTATTCACATAAGTCCATGTGCACTATTCACACAAGTCCATGTGCCCATCAACCAATGAACGGTCAAATAAAATGCAATGTTAATCAGCCTTAAAAAGAAATAAAGTATTGACCTGTGCTACAATGTGAACCTTGAGAACACTCTAAGGCAGAGTTGCCTAGGAATCCATTTAGATGAAATGTCCAGAGAAGCAAACCCATAGATACGCAGGTTCACAAGGCAGGGAATGGGGACCATCAGTGACAACAGGGTTTCTTCTAGGGGTGATGAAGCTTTCTAAAATCAGATAGCAATGATGGTCACACAGCTCTGTGAATGGACAGTGATAGCAGTGCTCATCGGCTTTTAGTAAACAGATGGCAGTGGAGTTTATTGCAATAAAGCTGTTAAAATATTTATGTATGATATATGAAATCTATACATGCACAAAAATATGAGGAAAAAACACATATTGGAAATGAACCAACCATTTGTGGAACTCAAAAAGCCCTTGCTGAGATCCTCCTTATGTCACTTTGAAAACTATGGCTGGGGTTCAATTTCTTCTCACTGAGAGGTGGAACGGCTTGCTCAGGTCAGAGGTAGACAGTGGGGACACAAGGATTAGGAATTATTGTAACATTCATGGTTCCTCTGAATCCTGTTTCCAGCCCACTACAGCAGGCACCAGGTTAGAACCGAAAGCTGCTGATGCGGGCATGTGAAGGGCACACCATAACTTCCATGGACTCCACAGCAACACCCACAGACTGCATAGAGCACCTTTTGTCTCAAGCACAGGACTGTCACCCAGCATCTCTCTGTCCCAACTCTGCACCCTGACAGAGCAAGCAGGAAGGCTCCTTGCCACTTCTGTTTCTCTCCTCTCTCCCTTTTCCCCGGCTTCTGGGAGAAGACATCTTTGAACATTACTGCCCTTCTTTCCGGCTTGCTCTGGACTTCAGAAGAGGAACCATGAATACCTCCAGTCATGCAGGCGGCTCCATCAGTGTCTTCAGCACAATCTAATCTTTGAACCTCTCACTCTAAGCCTTTTGAAGTTGTATTAGTGCAACTGCCTCACTGTATATATAACCAGCAGCTGCAGTTCTAATTACTAGGCTGTTGAGGGAAAGGCAAGAGACCTGTGTCTAATGCCACAGAAAGTCACTCAGACATAATGCGGATTCTACTACTTACTGGATTCAATAGCCTATCTCAAAGGTCTGAAAGGCCCCTCTTCATGTCAAGGCTTGCCTGTGATACCATACAGCTGCTCTGGAAAAGAACACACACACACACACACATACACACACATGTATACATATACACACACACATATGTATGTACCTGTGTGTGTGTGTATGTGTGTGTATGTGTGTGTGTGTGTGTGTGTGTATGTGTGAGATAGAGAGAGAGAGAGAGAGAGAGAGAGAGAGAGAGAGCGTATATGTGTTTGTAAGCACCCATACAAGCCAGAAGAGGGTATAGAATCCCCTGGATTTGGAGGTGTAGGCAGTTATGAGTTTTTTAGTATGCGTGCTGGGAACCAAATCCTGCTTTTCCAAGACCAGTGTGTACTCTCAAACACCAAGCCATCTCTCCAGCCCCAAGAACATATTCTTAATGACCAAGATGGTTAGGATACACTGTTTTCAATTTATATCCTCAGAAAGCAATAGGCTAAAATAAATGTGACCAAGTACCATTCATTTTTCCTAGCGGTGTTTAATGATGTCATTTTAAAGCTGAGATCCTTTAACCAGGGTCCGCAGACCTTCCTAGCGATTCTGTGGCCTTCTAAAGTCAGATGCAGTGTGTATGTGTGTGCCCACTACTTTCTTCTCTCTTCTGACAGACCAAATGGCCCCAGAAAAGATGAGAAACTATTGTTGTAACGCTAACAGGTGCACCCACTGGGGTGTAGCAAGAAGGTTCAGAAGGACAGGGCTCTAGATTGAATTGACTCTACTATGTGACTATGCAAGTTGTCACTGTCACCATCAGCACAATGTACTAAAGTTCACTGTTTCAGGTGATGGAGATATGAAGACAAATGTAAGACTTGGGTCCTTGTTCTAGGTAGCACATGATGGTTAGGACTTTAGTCAATACCCAGAAGCCAGGGCTTCAGATGCAGGNAGGCATCCTATAGGAATATGAGGTGGATGAGGTCATGGGGAACTCATGTTCTAATGAGGGTGCAGGCACCAGATGGGTGTCTCATACCTGTAGAAACTTTAGCCTATGTTCTGTGGGGCCAGGGCCAAGCTCTAGAGCAGTGGTTCTCAGCCTTCCTAATGCTGTGACCCTTTAATACAGTTCTTCATGTTGTGGTGACCCCAAAACCATAAAATTATTTCACTGCTACTTCATAATTATAGTTTTGCTATTGTTATGAACAGTAATGGAAATATCTGATATGCAGGATATCTGACATATGATCCCTGTAAAAGGACCTTAGAGGGGTCATGACCTACAGGTTGAGAACCACTGTTCTAGAGCTTCAGTAAGTGACAGAGAGCTGAGAGGAAAGCTGAAAAACATCGAGAGATAAGATCCCCTCTGGAAAACGGGTAGATTCCTAAGAGTCGCAAGGAGAAATACCATCTAGACATACTCAAATGAAAAATGGGCTAGCAAAATGAACTTTATGAAGTGTCACCAAGAATCAGCATGTCTAAAAACAGGGAAAGCTGACAAGAATAGCACACACCACAGAAACGTCAAGGGACATGGCCCCTCCACCAACTCTAGGGGAAAAAAATCTCCAGAAGTTAAAGTTTCACTTGTGCAGTCACCCCACCCCACCTTCATTTCCTAAGCACACACTACAAGGCGCCAGGGACACACGGATGATGAATGACCTGACTGGCACACACAATAGGAGCTAATTACCAAATAGACTGCAGTGAATGCCGTGTTCCAGGTAGGAGAGGACCCCAGCCTAGCTCAGGGTAACACAGGGGGAAATCAAAGACTTCCTGGATGTTGGTGTGAGGATAAACCCAAGAGGTCACTAACCTGGGTGGGAAAATCATGCCCAGGCACACCCCTCATGTGTGCACTAGCCCCACCTGTATGAATATCTAATCTGTGTGCNTGCAACTGCTCACTCCCTGGAAGCTAATGGGAAAAGGAGGTCTCAACCTTTCTTCTACAAAGCACAGGGGCCCCTCCCACAGGTTCTTGCCTCCAGCTCAGTCTGTACATTCACAAAGTCCTTTGAAACTGAGGCTGTGGAGCACTGGGACATGGCAGGTTCATCCTGATGCTGAACTGTGTCTATTAAATCAGGTCTGAGATTTAAGGTCTTGGAATCATCAAGAGCCCATTCTCCTGGATTCATAAAACCCTAGTGGTTCAGCTTCAGCTATTAGTGCAATAAAAATCATGTGCTTANAGATGACCCTGAAATGCTGGAAGTTGCCTAAGGGACATGGAATTCCCACACAGGTAAGGTTCAGAAGCAACCCTGTCCACCAAACTCTTCAGTTGGCAAGTGTGGCAGAAAGTGGACTTTGTTTTGCATGTGGCCACATAGTCCTTAGGTCTCAGGAAGGACATCAGGACAATGGTTCCTCGGGATATGGGGTGGACCAAGTCTTCTTCTATGGGCTTTAAGAACAGTGCCGCCGGGCAGTGGTGGCACATGCCTTTAATCCCAGCACTCGGGAGGCAGAGGCAGGCGGATCTCTGTGAGTTCGAGGCCAGCCTGGACTACAGAGTGAGTTCCAGGAAAGGCGCAAAGCTACACAGAGAAACCCTGTCTCGAAAAACAAAACAAAACGAAAAAAAAAGAACAGTGCCATGTTAACTTCTCAGAGCACCTAAACGTGAGTGCTCTCGAGTTCCAGTTTGCAGATGGAGACACTGAAGCTCCCTCGGAGTATGGACCTTACCCAAGGCCTCANATCTAAGACAGAAGGAAATGTCTGAGGTCTCTAAAGGGAACTCTTTTGTCTTCTGAGCCAGCCAGCAGTTCAGTGCATCCAGGAAAACATGAGGGCTCTTCCAGAGAGTAGGGAGCTAGCAGGGACAGAGCATTATCTAACCACCCTGTCCCCCCACAGAGGCTTGCTGCCCCTCCTGATGGTGGCTCTCTGCTGTGTGCCTATGCTGGGTCAGTCAGCAGGCCAACATCATCAGGGCATGACTCACTTACCCTGCAGCTAGCTGTCTACATGACCCACATGAGCAGACCCTGATCATGGGAGACTACTGGAGAATGTTTCTCCTCTCCCTCTGTCTGTCTGTCTGTCTGTCTGTCTGTCTGTCTGTCTGTCTCTCTCTCTCTCTCTCTCTCTCTCTCTCTCACACACACACACACACACACTTTGTATTTACAGGGTAACAGTGCCATAATTTGATAGGTGTCATGATCAAGTCATATAAAATTACCATGTCTACCTCTGTAAACACTGGTTTCCAAAAGTGTCTGAGAGCTTCGGAGCTTCACACTACTTCAAACCTCCTCAGTACTTACTCCAGGGACAAGGTGCTGGTCTCCCTTCTGCTCTTTGTAAATTCTCCTCAGTCCTCCTGAAGTTTGTTTCAAAAGAAGTGAAGCTCTTTCCTGCTGCTTCTACCCAAAGCAGGCTCTTTTACCTTCAACTTCAAAGCTTATTTCCAAAGGGAAGTGACTTTGCCAAAGGCAGGAAACAATCTAAGCTTTACCCAAGTGAGAAGAAACGGCTGGGGTTCTAAGAAGTAAGCCTAAAAAGCCTGGGCTGGGCTGGGGGTGGCTTCTCCCCTAGAGTTCTGGGGTGTCATCATGAGAAATAACAGCTTCNCTGGCCAGAGAGGCAGTTGTCTTAGAAACAGGTGGGAGGTGACATATTATTACATGATGCCATCAGGTCTTTAGGCAACAGTACTATGGGTACCTAAAATAAGTCTGCTGGGGAGTCCCTAGTACAGAAGGGCACCAGATGATGCCAGCAAGGAATTCAACACCACCCAAGAGGAGTGGTGAGCTGTTCTCCTCCAGGCTCCGCCACAGCCTCAGCCANAGTTATGCTGTCCATCCAGATTAATTCTGGTAAGACATATGTGACACTCGCCATCATGATCACATCTGAATGTACTATGTACCGACACTGAGGCATGCACACGATCGTGCAGCCGTCAGTACCATTTACCTCCTTNTTCATCACCCCAAACCCTCTGTACCCACCAAACACTGGTTTCTCATCACCTCCTCTAGGCCCTGGCTGCCACCCTTAAACTTCCCATCCCTTCATCTGACCATGCTAGGCAACTCAGGAAGTGGAATCATAGCATCTGCTCTTGGCTGACTCCTCTGTTCAGTCAGCATAATACCTCGTCCGACTCCCTTCCTCTGAAGGCTGAACAATACCCCACTGCATCACCATGCATGCAGACACCATGCAGACATCACCATGCCTATGCCTGTTACTCCTCAGTGAATACTTGGATTGTGTCCACCTTTTGGCAGTCAATAATTCTGTGGAAAACACAGGGGTACAATATCCATCCTCCCTCCACCAACTTTCTCAGGACAAATTGACGTCAGTCCCATCCACTGCCTCAGGGTTAGATTTGTCCCTGGGTGACCTCAAGAAGCCTCCAGAGTGAAAAGAACAGAGGAAGCCTCAGGAGGTCTACTGTCTTCCTTCCCAGTGATTGGTGGCACCTGGGCGCCATTAGCCTACCTGCTCTGGTGTGTTTCAGGGTGGCTGTAAGTATAGAAATTGACCACGAGCTTGTATCTTTACATATCAGGGTCCCTTCCATTCCACCATGTCCCGCAAACAAATGTCCACTTCCCTTCAAGAAGGCTGGAACACCTGAAAACATCTCTAAGAGACTGGAGGCAAGCCCTGGGTTAGAATGCCCCTTCTGCCTTCCTCCCAGCCCTCCCTGCATATAGAGCCCTTGTGGACACCTCCCCCCAACATGCCTCAGCTGCATGCCTCAGCTGCAGCCCTGCACTGGTAGGGCAGATACTCCCAGTCTGGCCTCCTAGGAACTTAGGGCTCCTGGGTACCTAACAATTGCCTGCACAATGGCTGTACATACAAAATACTTTACACACAAATAATTAGCACCAAATTACCACTCACAGATTATTATCAATAGAATCTAACCAGTGATTCCCATTATGGATGCTATCGGGTCAGCCCTTTGAAGTGTATTTTGAAATCACTAATAAAACTACAGAGCAAAACACATAGTAAATAAGACAGACCCTGAATTCCCAAACAGCTTTTGAAATACAGTGGCTGTCGTCAGCTGGACTGTCCAGAGCCTGAGGACTTCTGGGGGACCAGCTCTTTTAGCCCATCTTGGTTCTCTTCATGATGTAGCTACCTATGTCCCTGTCATACAGAAAGAAAGACCNTGAAGTCTCTGGAAGTAGCCTAGAGAGTTTTCATCCTTGCTTAATTAAAAAAGGCAGAATTGAAATTATCATTAAGCAAGCATAAAAATATTAAAGCAGGCTCCCAGGAGATTAAGGGAAATCATTTCCACTAATAATGATCTTGAGGCGAGCTCTATCAAGTGAATCAGGCAGACACAGGAGTTATCTGGCTTCTATTTCCAGCTTCCTGCCTCCTTGTCATTCAGAGCTGGTTCCAACTCCTAAGTTCACTTTGCTATGAAATGGGGAGAAGAGGTCACTCAGCAGAGATGTCATATATAGCAAAGACTGTAGGGCACCCCATCTTTGGGCAAGGAGTCACTGTGGACAGTATGCTCTTAAGAACTGAGCCACTCCCAGCCACACATAGAGTGGGACATAGGATGAGCATAACATAACAGTTCATGAATAAAACTCACCCTCCCCCAAATGCATGAGCTCTGGTCTATCATTTTAAACACAATTTGCTATAAATGCACATAATTGATAGCACCTGATCCATCCATGTGTGCAAATGTCCTAAATCAAAACATTCGCTGGTCACCTCTGGAGGTAGTTTAATGGGTCATCTGATCGGCATGCATGGACCTGACAGAGAGCTGGCCCAATGAACCTGCCAAGTGAAGTTCATTACTGACGCTGTTTCTAGGTGGTATGAAGTGGAAAGGGCTTCAGAGACTTCTGAAGAAAGCTCCTGAAGCAATTCCACTTCCTTCCAGGAGCCTGATGAAAGCTAATCTGGCCAACCACAAAGCCCCTAAGATGGCAGGCATGATACTTAAAACCTCGACCCGCAGACCAGCATAATAGCTTCTTAGTCTTGGGGTTTTAATTTTTAAAATAACATTTATTATGTATATTGTGTGTGTACAGGCCACTTTCATGTGTAAAGGTCAAGGACAGCTTCCAGAAATCGGCTTTCTCACCACCATATGGGTTCTGGGAAGTGAACTCATGTGAGCAGGCTTGGCTGTAGACACCTTTACTTGCTGAACCATCCGCCCAGCCCTAGGACCTGAGATATGTTCAACAGGCTCCCTTGTGCCTCAGTTTTCATGGGTAGGATGGTGATGACTGGACCTACCATAAAGGACACACTAACACTGAAAAGTAACTGCTTTAAATCTTGGTAAAGAAAACATATACTAACAAACCTCCATGTTGACACAGCGGAAGTCTGATGAGAGATACATGCTCATCCAGGCAGCTTCCCAGGCTGAAGAGAGCCTTGGCCTCAGCGACTACAGCTGTCTCTGGTGTGAACCAACCATACAGTCAGCCATTTTTCTGTGTCGATACAAATTCATCCCTGCCAGCCTCAACTAGGAATGCCTCTGTGCTCCCGAGCCCGGGACATCTGTGCAGCTACACCTCTCTGTACCTCTCTTGCTTCTCCCAGGCCTACTTACACTTCCCCTCTTCCTCCACACAGTGACAGTATAGGTTCCAACCCCAGACTTTGGGACCTCCTCTACTCACTTCTAAATACATAAAACACACCCCATTTGTCACCTCTGGATTCTTCTACCTGAAGAATTTTTCACCTCCTTTGAAACATTCTTTCTCTAGTGATTGGGGCCCAGTTTCAGGGGGTTCCAGCTGTGGGGGAGGCAGCAGGAGCTGCTTGTTCACACCTTGGCTGACAGAACAAAGTGGGACAGGTAGCAGGGAAGGGTGGCAGCCCTTGAGACTCATCCCCAAAGGGGGAAGATCAGTTTTCTCCAATGGAGTGACATCAACCACAAGCCTGGCCCATCTCAGGAGCAGATGGACAACACTAATCGGACTCCGCTGTTTTTCGTGGCTTTGGTTTTTTGTTTTTGTTAGGAGAGAGAAAAAAATGAAGTTGGGTGGGTGGGGAACTGAAGACTCTAGGAATCAGAGGCTAGGAAAGAATGATAAAAGACACTTATGAAATTCCAAAAGAATTTTAAAAAATAAAATACAAGCCTCAGCTCTGGGGGTCTCTGTCTGTCTGTCCCATGTCTAAAGGCTCCATAACCTCCCAACACAGCACTACCTGCGGAGGTAGTTCAAACACGTGAGCCTGTAGGGACACTTCAAGTTCAAACCAATTCCTTCATAGTTCATCTTGGGCATGCTCCTGACACCTAGCCTTGCTGACTTCAGACAGCGATGTGTCCAACAACCCTCCAAGCAGGCGCCCTGGAATATCTGACAAGCCATATAGGTGCAGCTAGGACATCACACAGTCATCCACAGCAGTTGTCTATGGCTTTCCAGGCTTGCTCTGCCCAGGCCTGAACCTGTCATGGACAGTCTTATGAAAGACAGCTCTGCCTATGTTTCTGAAATGGTTGGAGTGTGTGTACATGTGTTGTGTGTGCGTACGTGTGTGTTTGTGTGTGTGTGTGTTGTGTGCTGCATGTTATGTATGTCCCTGTGTACATTTATGCAGAGTGAGCCCATGTGTGGTCACATATGGAGGTCAGAAGACAACTTCACGTGTTGGTTCCCACCTTCAACCTCATTTGAGGCAGGCTTTCTCTGCTGTTTATAGGTGCAAATGCCAGACTAGCTAGCAAGAAAGCTTCCCAAGGTTCTTCTGCCTCTGCCTCCTGTACTCACCGAATGAGTACTAGGACTGCAGATGCTTGTCACACAGGTTCTGGGGATCTGAACTCAAGTCCTCAGGCTTCTGCAGCAAGAACGTTCCTCTTGAGGCCATTTCTCAAGCCTCCTCTTTGCCACATCTAAGTCAAGCTGCCAGCAGCCCATCGCCTACCAAAATCCCTATTCGAAAATCAGCATATCATCAAAACCTTACTTGGGCTAATCTTTTAGATAAAAAAGTTTCAAAGTAGCAAAAGAAGAGAGTTGCCTCTGAGTCTCCAGGAGGAAACGAATCCAGGGCTGTGGAGGGATAGTATAACTAGGTAACTAGATAAAGAATGCATCTTTTAAAGGGAGCACAAGAATCAAACCTTAATTTTCTTTAAATTTTTATCCTCAGATGAAATAAAGAATATTCTTTTGAGAGAAGGCACAGCACCTCTGCGCTAGCCGACATTGTAATCTCGCTAGGAGCAATAAGCTTTTGTCTGGGCATGTGTGTTAATTATTTATTTTTAAACTTAAACAGATGTCTTTTACAAGCTCACACAGTTGGGATCATCTGACTGGATTCTATTTAGCAGAACATCTCGCACCATCGCCCCCAGCAAAATAAACAGACAGGAAGAAAGAATCTCTTGTTTGCTGATAGAAAGTGTATACACTGCAGAAAAATCCTCATCTAGTGCAAGCCAACTTAAAACAGGGCACAAACTGCACGTGTGTGGGAGCAGTGCCCTCTCCTCTCAGGGAAAGAGAGGTTTTCTACAAACAGTATTTCTGGGACCATGAACATGNATGAATTACATAAGCAGATTAGGCCAAGTCATTTAGTCAGATAACAGGACAAATGCCAACACAGGTAAAGCTCCCCCTTGGTCCCTTGGACTGGAAGGTTAGGAGACCCTCAGTGGGATTTCCTAGGCTGTTCCACTGGCATTGGAGGCTACTGAGTTGTCTCCAAGTACCCTGTGGTAGTTTTGTGCCACTCAGCTGTGAGAACAGGGTCAAAGGAGGGGAGAACTGTGTTAGTAGGTTCCAAGAGACAAGAAAAGGTCATCAGTTTCCCAGTTTACTATCATACTTACACCGGTGTGGAAATTATTACACCCTTTGTCATTGTTGCACAAAGGCATTGCACTCAGTGGATGGGTCTGCCTGGGTCCAGGACAGACCTCATGTAAAGGCTCGCCACCAGCCACCCACTACCCTGCCGTGACCTCAGCCATGTGATTGCTCTCATCCTTATCCACAAAGGGAAGAGGATGAAGCCAGCCCTCACTCAAGAGGCTGGTGAGGAACACACATTAGACAAGGCTGACCTGTAAAAGGAACAGACTTTTTCTAGCCCTCACCCCCTGAAAACACAGTAAGTGCCTGAACAAAACAGAATCCTCATTATTCACACATCTAGGGGTTAGTTAGGTATGTAGCAAGCACTGTGCCCTTGCTTTGGTCCCCAGCACCAAGTAAGTTGATGGGGATAGCACAAAACACAAGTCTATTTACAAATATAGGACATGTATTAACTCCCATATCAAACCCACATCCTGCTCATGACAGGAATGAGCACAGACAGAGTGGTAGTGAATGAGTCACCCAATGCACCTGAATGACTGAGGTGGACATGGGAACACTACTTTCTTATCTGTCGGCACCTGTCCTCCCCCTGTGCTTTATAATGCAGTTATTTTTATCACTTTTGTGTATTTTGTCATAATTTCACTGTTTAAAATGGTCCGAACCATAGAGGTAATTGTAGTTTAGTGTCCTCAACCACAAGGAAGCTGTGATATACCTGGGGACAAAACATGGATGAGACACCATTTAGGCTTGAGTCGAAGGCCATTGTCACATGTGGGCTCAAGCACACATCAACAGCACATATTAAATCAGATTTCTTTAAACACATGGAGAACAAGGTTATATGCTGATTGAATGATAAAAATGTGACCAGAGGCTCTCAGGATTCCCTAACTCAAGTATTTTCAATAACTTTGTTAAAAAACAAACAAACAAACAAACAATAAGAGCATTGGGAATGCATCAACAGTGAGACTTTTATTCTGGAAAGTCACCTGTGAGGTGTACAGGAAGCTGTGAAGGAAGACACAGCACTGGCACTGATGGGCAGTGGCTGGGCTCCCAAAAGGACTTCTATGCACAGCNTCGGTGCCCGCTGCCCTCTGGGTCTCCTGCCCACAGCTGGGAAACCTTTGGCCAACGTCAGCAGAGGTGCAGAGCTGAGTCGTCTCACCCTCTCTCATTATGTGTCCCTATGTGAGTCCCCAGCCTGGCCACGGCTACACCACAGCCCAGATGTGACAATTAATTTTCACTGTTCACTGACTTAACTGCATGGAAGCACACCTCTGGATGTTTGTATTAGGGTGTTTCCAGAGAGGAGGGAAGGCCCACCCTGGATGTGGCAGACACCTCTTCATGGATCCCAGACTCAAAGTAAGCCAGCTCACAGCATTCTCTCTCCTTCCAGCTGCAGACAGTGTGACCACCTGTCTCATGCTTCTGCCACTATCTCCTCACCATGCTAGAATGTAACTTCTCACACTAACCCAAATACCCTACCACGCCCACACCCCAGCCACACCCACATCCATCACACCCATCCCGGCCACCCCCACACACACACCCCACCCCAGCTACCAACTTGCTTTGTTGGGCATTTTGTCACAGCTATAAGAAAAGTTACTGTGTTTTTTGGCTTTATGTCAGCTTGATACAACCTAGAGTCATTTTGGAAGAAGGACCCTCCATTGAGAAAATCCTCCCCACCAGACTGGCCTCTGGGCAAACCTGTGTTGCATCTTCTTGTTTAATGATTGCTGAGGGAGAGTCCAGCTCACTGTGGGAGGTACCATCCCTGGGCTGGTGGCCCTGGGGGCTGAGCAAGCCATGACAGCAAGCCAGTAAGCAGCACTCCTCACGGCCCCTGGCATCCCTCAGTGATGGGCTTACAAGCTGTAANGTGAAATAAACCCTTTTTAGTCACAGTGTTTTCAAATAGCAAGAGAAACTTTATCTGTGACAGGAACTAACGCACTTGTGGGGTGGTCAGCATACCACCCTCCAACCACATCCTCACATGCATTTCACTTTTCCAGGCTGAGGCCCAGATTCTCAAAATCTGATGGCACCCCAGCATTAAAACCAGAACAGACTCGACTTTACCCAGATGACTCTTGACAACCATATGGGAAACCAGCTCACACTGGCATGTGGTCGCCCCGCTGAGAAAGTGTTACAGGCCTTAAGGACATGTCGGGAAATTTTGATGTCAGGTCCTAAAATAAGGACCTTCCAACCTTATTTTATAAGGCATTTACATTCAGCAAGAAAAACTGCCCACAGCCTAAGAAAACACTGTTGAGACTAAACCCAGGGCTCAAAACGAAAAGCCACTGTTTTCAACCATAGGGAAAATTCACTNGACCAAAATATGATCCTGGGATCCTGCCACATGTAGCCCACGAGGGGCCCTAATGCCCCAGACAGAAGCACTGTTTCTCCTGTGCCCGGAGGTTGAAGGGTGATGGAAATGGAGTGGCCAGGGTCGGACATGGCTACCCCAGGCTGAACTAACTCCCAGTCTGAGTGAGAGATGCCATCCATCACTTCTGCCAGGGTTATAAAAAGAAACTGGAGACTCCCCCCGGGCGTCATCTGTTAAATACCATTCACAAAAGAAGTGCCGTTTTAGAGGTCTGTAGTATGCATTCTTTTCCCTTTGAAAACAACAACAACAACAACAAAAAACTTCCAAAAAGTATCAAATGGCATTCCAAGTGGCAAAGTGATTTGCTGTCCAACGGAGTCTCAGATCAGCTTGGGAGTCTGTCTGAAAAGTAAGCATCTGGTACCGATTTGTGACAATTAAAAAAAAAATCAATGCTGAGCTCTCATGTAAATATTTCCTCCTATGCCAGATTCCACCAGCCTTCATGTATCCTATTCATCTCTTTGTATTTCAGTCTTGACTTTTCTTTTCCTGGCTCCAAAGAGCTAAAATTAAGCATTTTAAGTGTTGCACGTTTTCAATGAGTTATCCAGGCTAAATTCTCTCTCTGTAAAGTAAGGCCTACAGGATAGCTGGAATGAGAGATCATTCCTGATGCTTGTAATCCACCTGGCCCCCAGGAAACACCTATGTCTGAAGAAAAGAGGTCAATCTGTCAAATGTGGCCTCCTTACCAAGGCAGCTTCCCATCACTGCGGCCTTCAGCAAACACCAAGCTGTGGAGTGCCAAGTATATATTCTAAAGACAGTGTTAAGAGTGTGGTGGACACCTAGGTCCTAAAGCAGAGCCCCGAACTCATTTAGATAAATGTTAACCTTGTCAAACAGCGCAGAGGGGAGAAAGCATGGCCTTTGCAATCAGGTGGCGTCCTAGCCCTGCTGGTTTTAGGGACTTGGTGAGGAAAACTCCAGCAAGTTCAGATTCCCCCACTGATAGGATGATATTGGCCCCTATAAAATCTGCAAAGACTCAAGGGGGCATTTGGTTTCCGTAACCACGTCAGACTTAGTGAGAATTACACCCCATGGATCTCACAGAGGTCATGATCTTGGGTTTGGGCTTCAAACTCACTAAGTGGGCTCTCTCCCTTCACAGATGTCAGCCACAGACCCAGGACAAAGCAGACTGTGCTCCGTGTCTGAGAGTTAGGTGGAGAGGTCTCAACACTAGGCATGGCAGTTGGTCCTTTCCCTTGATTGACTGGTGGCTTTACATAATACCATGCTTATTGAACATTCACAGGGCCCTATAACTCATGAAGTGAATATTCAATACGCATGAATATTCAATATGCAACACTACCATTAAAACAGGGAGAGAAGCAAACGCTGGCCCTCCCTTCTTCCCTGTACCCCATCTCCAAGCCCATCCTATTGACCCCCATGTGTCTGTCCAATCAGCTCATTTCCCCCATCATGACCNTGGGGTTTCTGTGGCCATCAGCTACATCTGAACTGCTGAAGTCCACTCTCTCTGGCTTCTGCATATCTGCTATTCTTGTCTGCCCCAGTCCTTCCAGGCCTGGTTTCTATGAAGACTTTGATCCCGCTATATACATACTGGCTTCTGCTGTCTGCAATCTCTAATATATACATATAGAGTCCTCCAATCTCTAATATATACATGCATAATGGCTTCTCCTGTCTACCTGAACCATCCCAGTGTCACTCAGCACCCAGTGCCTCTCCTATCTCCCAATCACCCTGCCCCATCTACTCCTCTGTCTGTCCCCCTGTCTGTCCTCAGACCTTAACTGAGCAGTCACTTCCAGTGGCCAGCCTTCCTTGGCGCACCAGCATGGGTTTTATTGCAGGCTAACAGGGTCGGTACCATTCTGTCTGTAACATGCATCATGCTACAACCTTCTAATTGTCCTTTGACTATTCACAAGGTTGCTTCCATTCACATATCAGCTCAGTGCTGATGGTCCATTCGACTGACATCCGCCTATCAATTCCCAGCTTGTATCTTGAGCCCAGCAAGCCTCTCTAACCTCTGCCTCAGCCCAGGCCACTGTATCTCAGGACCTAAGGTTTCTATTTAGCATACATGCTACCCACCCAATTCTTTTTCTTCACTTCCCAAGTTCCCTATGTTCCAACTACACCCCCCCCCCGCCTCATGAACCCAGAACATGTGGTCCCCAATGCCTAGAACCTGTGTCCCATCTTTAGGTGGCTTTTCCTCTTTGGTTGTGTGTAATGGGATTGTTTTTGTTCTTTAGACAGAATCTTGCTGTGTATCCCACGCTGGCCTCAAACTGGCAATCCTCTTGCCTCAGCCTCTGACATGCAGGGTTACAGGAGCCTACCACCATGGCCAGCTTTAGATGGCTCTCATTGCTTATCTTCCTCAGAGGCACCTTTCCCGCCACCATGTCCAACAGAGGAGTCCCTTCATGGCAGCCTCCAGAGTGTATTTAACTGGCAGTTTTATGAATGCCTTTTTTTCTGCCCATCTCCCATACTAGTGGCTAAGATGTGCAGGGAGAGTGGCACCCCAAGGCTTGGCACAAAGCAGAAAGCCTTCAAGTCTGTTTGCATGCCTCAGACAATGGCTACAACCTTCCAGCAGAGACAACATGAAATACTTGAGACTGCAAGGCAGGAGCGGAGACACAGTAGCTAGGAGGCAGGAAAGCTGGGGTGAGGAAACTCATCAGAAACCCATCAGATCCACAGCTGGCCTCCTAACGGCAGAGAGGGTATGAGCAGGGCAGTGGACTCAGAGTCCCCCTTCCCGTACCACTCTGAGCAGAGCTGGTATAGATTACTTCCACTGACTTGCAAAAGAATGCAGACTTTCATATAGTCCAAGTGTCTCATAATTAAAGCTCCAAGCTCTGACAACATCTGTGGGGGTCTCTGTGGCCTTAACAGGCTGTGGAGAGATGAGCCTCAGGAGGAAAGAAGGCAGTTTGGCTCAACACGACTCAGTAGCTGGTGCTGGTTCAAACTCCAGGAGTCTGACCCCAAGTGGTTTATTTTAGGCATATTTAAGCACAGCACAATTTGGTGAAAACTGTTCTGGTGATGATTAACTCAATCCCGTATGAACAACAAAGCACCCATAAATCTCTTCAAGGAACAAAGTAAGCCAAGTACAGATCAAAGGCGACCATGTGGAAACTCTTTGTAAAGTCTGGAAAGATGGGGTCTATAAATTGACAGATTTTCGATAAGGGGAGTGGGGATCCCAGTGCTGGAAAAGTTGTTAGCCACATAGATAGGACAAAGGGCACCAGGCTAGTAATCGTGTCCTCTCCCAGACTTCTGGGTGGACAACAGGCATTGCGTTCCTTCCCTTGAAAGAACAACCCTACGTGCTTAATGTTCCAGATTCCCCTAGTGCACTTATCTGTGAGCACAAAGACCTCTGTGCCTCCCACACCTGTCCTGTTGGGTGTTAGGGAACACAGTCAGAGAATTACTGCCCTAAGGCCTGCCAAAGATTTGAACAAAAATGTCAATATCCAGAATGGAGTTTAGATTCCGCCCCCCAACCCCCATCAAATCCCATAGCCTCACCAAGCTGTCTCCTTTCCCCTAATTTTGGTAATTTAGATCTGGAATGTCCCTCAAGAGCCATGGTGTTAAAGGCCTGTGCCCTGGCTACCGAAAGGCCACTGGGTCATCTGGGAATACATTGTCAGGGAACTGTGGAGGTCTAGTCTCTCTCCTCTCTTGTTTCCTGTGCTATCACAGACTCTCACTGTGACAGTCTGCCTACCAGTGGCCCGAAAGATCATGGCCTACAACTTTCCAAACAATGAGCCAACCTCCCCATGGAGGTTACCTCAGCTATTTGTTACAGTGACAGAAAGCTTACTTAGTAACACAGCAACCTCTGGAGGCATCACCATCCCTAACCTCAAGCTCTACTACAGAGCTATAGTAATAAAAACAGCTTGGTACTGGCATAAAAACCGACATGTGGACCAATGGAATCAAATTGAAGACCCTGACATCAATCCGCATACATATGAACACCTGATTTTTGACAAAGAAGCCAAAAC
>LZPO01008119.1:97653-110855 GCA_001675575.1 Neotoma lepida | reverse complement strand
TTGAAGAACACATGTCGTCTAGGACAGAGCTGCCAAGGATGGGCACAAAGGGGCCTGAGGTATTGCACACCTTCTGGGCACTGAGCACCCATCAGGCCACAGGTGCCATGATTTTGCTGGATCAAGCCAGGGAATAAATAGCTGAGGCTTCTGTTGGTCACCTAGTCTCCCTCACAACTCCTCAATGCTGTCATCCCAGCACAGAGAGCCAAAGACCACGCAGACATGTGTGGATGTGGCTGTTTCTAAGAAATCAATATATGAAAGGCCAATGGGCCACACCTTGCTGACCCCTGACTGGGGACCAGCGTGACACTGTGAAGACGGAGAGCATTCAAACAAGGAAGGAAGCAGTGTGGCCAGGCTAGGGAGATGGCAGCAATGGAAAAGCAGGGCTGGTCCCACCCACCAGACTGTGACAATAAGGCAAGGACAGTGCTAGGGGAGTAAGGGGCAGTAGAGGGGACAGGAGCCATCTGAGGAGGGGATCCCAAGTGGGTACCTGATGGGATTTCACTACTGTGGTCACAGAAAGCTTTCTTCCTCTGGCCCATAGAGGTCCTCCTTAGATGATACAGAGGTAGGACTCTAAATTAGGTAATCAGAGTGGGCAATGATCTTTGAAGTCATGGAGTCAGCTTCTGTGGGCTAAAGTCAACAAAAGAAAGTGTAACCAGAAGTGTGCAGGCACCAGCAGATTCTGAAGGCCTTAAAACCATGTCCCACATATGGACTGAGGGACTTCGGGCAAGTTACTTAACCTCTCTACACCTTAAAACAGGACTGATACATTCAGGATTGTCATAAGCAGGACTCAGCAAATCCTCATAACTTGCTACCTGTGTGTTAAATATTAATACTCTGTCTAAGGTCCTGGTCCAGGACTCACATGGGAGGGTGAAAAGTATCCCTGCCCTATAGGGGCTCAAACCAAGAGCTCACTTACCACTCACCACTGTGCTAAATCACGTGTTCACTTGTGTCACTCAACACAGAGAGGTGCCCAATTATACGTCTATACCTCCGGTGTTCAGTACTGTGCAGTGCTGTAACTGAAACTTGTAATAGTCGACTTTTGTTAAATGAATACATGATACAGGACGTCAAGACCTGTTACCAGAGTTCCTTCTGCATACCTGGCAGATAAACAAAGTACCCAAGGTCGCCCTCTGCCTGCTGTGTGACCTTGGACTCCTGCAGTACTCTTGGCTAGGGCTGCAATCCACATCTACAAAAGCATTTTATAAATGGGCCCCTTGGCAGTCAAGGTTACTATAGCCCACTTCCTTGATGAGGGAGGGATGCTGGCTAGGAATGGCCACCCAGGCAGGCCAAGGCTTCCTGCTTGGACAGCTTTCTGACGTCTGAAGTCCAATGTGACCCTCCAGTTTCTCAGGTAGCATAGCTGAAGGTGGTGCCTGTCTGTAATCCCAGCACTTAAAAGACAGGAGTTGGGAGGGGCAGAAATTCAAGACCATCCCTGGCTGTGAAGCAAGTTGGAAGCTGGTATGGGCTACTTGAGACCGTTCTCAAAAAATAAATAAAAGTCTACCCCACACTGAAGGGAGTGCCATCACTCGCTCACTCGGTCATTCATGCACGTTTCCCAAGCAGGTCCATAAACAAACTCACCACTGCTTTGCATCTAATTCTACAGTTAAATTACCCTAGGCCCCCAACCAGACACACCCAGCCCTTCACAGCAGGCCACAGCCTTAGACTAGGACAAGCGGGCTCACTTAGCCTAACCCTTGACTACCAGGAGGAAACAGGCTGAGTGAGAGCCCAGGATTCTCAAAGCTGGTCTAGGTCAGGTCAGCAGCTTGCACTGTTCTCTCTTACTCTGCCTAGAATGCCCACTGTCACTGGCCACCCCTCCTTACCTAACTCCCCGGGGAGGTGACTGTATAGGCACTAGCAGCTTCTGGGCTAGCTGCTGGGTGGGCAAGACAGAGCCCAAAATGGCTTCCACACCTCTCTCCTAGAGAGCACACACCAGACTTCCTGTTTGTTCAGCCTCCCCAGCTCACACACGCTGCAGACTTTGTCATTGTAAGAACACTATGTGGGCCTGGGCCTGAGATGCCACTGACATCGGCCAAGGCTATTTGCTAATGTCCCTTAACCCACTGGAAAGCTCAGTAGTCAGCCAGTCTTTGGAAAGCATCTTGCCTGGAGCCTGGCTCTGCCAAGACCACAGTTCTGGATTCTGGAACACGTGTTGCTGGAAACATGGCTCAGAGGTAACCCGGGTTTGCCGATTGCTGAGGAAATCAGTCACAAAGCAAGGAGGTGACAAAGGGGAAAATGATCATCTCCCCTCCCAGGCTCTGGCTCTCAACTCCTGGATGGTTTGCATTTTTTATTTCCAACAAAATCTCAGAGATTACAGTTTATAGCAGCATGAACCAAGTTTCCACATTGATGTGAGGAATAGCACAGAGGGAGGAGGCGGAAGCCGGTAAGTGACTAGGAGAAGCAATCAGCAAAGAGCCTGGGCTCTGCCCTGAAAGGCTGGGTGATCTTGAGCCAGTGATCTCTGAGCTCAGCCCCTCAGCCTCACTTCAGGAAGCTGTCAGACCTGGACAGTGCATCCCTCCACAGCAACTTCCCCTTTATCCCAAGGCTGGTTAGTTGGTCAGAAAGGACAGCTAGCTTTTTTTGCGCGCAATATGTAGCCTAGGCTGGCCTTGATCCTCCTGCCTTAGGGTCCTGAGAGCCAAGATTACAGACAAAAGCTGCTGTGCCTGACTGGACCACCTGCCTTTTAAGAATAGATCTCCAGAGCATGTTGACAACATTGACATCTGACAGCCCTGACCCCTACAGCACATTTAGTATTCAGCAAATTTTAGCATTCAGAAAGTTAAGTACAGCCAAGACATTGGGTGTCTTGGGCAAGGGCCCAAGACACAGGCCAAAGAGCTCAAGAGGAAAGTGACTCAGAATGGTTGATTCACCTGCTCAGGGCCACACAGCTATCATGGTAGCACTGGCATTCCAACCCAGAACATGAGTCCTTCATCATATGGCCTCCTTCCACGCAGACCTTACTCTGCACGGGGCACAGTGCTAACTCGGGTGTTCCAAAGGCAAAGACTTGCGCTATTTTTAAACTGTACGGTTACTGCAGCCCTGTGGCTGGCTGACACTCACACCTGAGCTCCACTCTGCACTGCTGGGTGGCTGTCTGCCAGGCTGGAGCTCCCAAGGCTTTCTGAAGCCAGCTGTGGCCTGAAACGATGTTTTTAAAGTAAAATAAGCATTAAAATATGTTCCCAAAATCTGTTCCCTTTGCCTATTAACACCTTGCCCATGTGGGGCTCACTGGCCCAGCCCAGGGGAAACATGACAGGGTGTGAAGTTCAATGGCAGCTGGTGGCTTCCACTCAGAAACCTCAGACCTGCAGGGAGACCCTTTCACAAAGGCTGGCAGGATCCTGGGAGCCCTGCCAACAGAATGGAGCCTAGGAAGTGGCAAGAATTGGAGGATGAACAGAGAAGAAAATTGTCAGGCCATCAGAAGTGGGCTACAGAATCACATGGAACTGGCCTGCTGTGTTCTAGACCAATTGTCACACTCAGCAGCTCAAAAGTTATCAACATCCCTACTGTGTGCAAGGCAGTGATAAGGCTGAGAGGCAGAAGGGAAGGAGCCATATTTGGATGGCAAAGATCCAGGTTCCTCTCCAGTCCCAAGCTGGGCCCGTGGACATGGTGCCTCTCAGCGGCTGGGCCAGTCCTAGCCAGTATTTCAATCACTCTGAGCCCCGGAGTCTCCCCTCTGCGAAAGAATCTACACACAGGGCAGCTGTGGGGGTCAAAAGCCTTTGAAGTCCAGTTTCTGTGTACAGGGGTAGTGACCACTACTTGGATTCATGGTTACTGAGCAGTACCCTAAGGCCCAACCACAGAAATGCTCCTCTCCACTGCAGTTCAAACACAGACGGCAAAGCACTTCATTCTAATTGGTTTTATAAAAGTCCAAAGGAGCCAGGGTTCTAGATGAGTGGCAGAGGGCTTCCCTAGCATGCCTAAGGACCTGGGTTCCANTTTCAGTCTCTCAAGAGTCTAAGGGAAGAAACCAGAGGGAGTTTTAAGANTCCAGGTCTTGAAGTTGTGATTTTTATATATTCATGACAAGATCAATACAGAAAAGCTTAAATTCACTAGAAAGAGGGTGGTTTTGAGATTCACTTTGGCGATGTTTATAAATCACCTGGGGAACTTGGACACAAACTCATACAGGTCAGAGTGGAAACAGACAAATTGCTCTTTTGAGCTCTTCATAAGGCTAAGGGGCCAGAGTCCACAATCAGGAACAACAAGGCTCCACAGAATTTCTTACAGAGCTAGGAAAGAATCCACAGAAAGTCCTAATTGATTGGCAGCTCACATCCCAGGAGCATTTTTGTAAAGCATCGTATGGAGAGAGCCCCACTGGCCACTGAGCTTCAGAAAGCCAATACACCAGGAAGGCAAGGAACAGCAGAGGGTTGGCCCCACCTGGGCCTTAGGTAAGTGTGGGCAGATGAAAGTCCTCTTCAGGGATCATAAAAGTAACACACCTCAGACAAAGGTCTCCATGGCCACACTGACCTTTCTCAAATCACTTTAACCTCCACTCTGCCCGCCTCTATCAAGAACTGCCAAAAAGCATACCTATCAGGTTGCCGAATACAGGCTATTCAGAAATAGTTCGGTCAGTATGACTGTCAAGCAAGGATACATCTTTGAGACTAGCACATGCTGAGTTGTGTTTGGACAGAAGAGATCCTAGCTGGGTGGTAATGGCACATGTCTTTAATCCCAGCAATCGAGAGGCAGAGGTGGGTGGACCTGTGAGTTCAAGGCCAGCCTGGTCTACAGAGTGAGTTCCAGAACATCCAGGGCTGCACAGAGAAACCTTGTCTAGAAAAAAACAAAACAAATAAGTAAATAAGGCATCCTAATGGTTCCTAGGGCTAGGATTAGCAAGTGAGCTCAGGAAGTCCTTTGACTCAGAAATGCTCTATGCTCCACACCTCCCGAAGGAGTTTCCTGGAGGAAACTCCAGTGGAAGGTAATCCCATTCCAGCTGCTGTCAGCACATCTGCCCTCCAGGTGACACACTGGCTTAGTGCAACTCAAGTTTATTACAATAATAAACTCTGGGCTTAGGCTGACTCCAGAGTCACTAAGAGCCAGGGTGTGATGTCAAGTGGTAACACAGTTCTGCCAGCCTAGGGCTGCCCATCCACTCATCACCTTTCCAGGAGATGCATGCTCTGACAAATGCCAGAGCAGGATTGTCACTTATACCCAGTGTCTCTAATTCATTGGTGCAATCAGGAGGCTGCCTCGCCAGACCCCTCACCCCTGCCTAAGGCCCATGTGCACNTGGCCTTACTCTGCAGCAGCAAGGGTCTGACTTCACACACTGGAAACCAAGCAAACTTCTGGGTGAGCCCAGCTGGTTCTTCTCTCATTCCATTAGGCAAGGAAGTTTTCCAACAGGCCACCTTCTTTTTCAGGCCAGAGCAAGTATGAGCCCTCATTGGGGCACCACGGGAGAGCATAGGGAGCAGAGGCGGTCTCCCTGTCTACCTAGATGCCACAGAACGCTGGTAAGGGCCTATCCCTTAAAGGAAACAGAGGGTCTGTTTCCTAAGTTATTGCTAGTTAACTAAGATAGCCAGTGCTATAATTTCTTAGGAGGGAGGCTTTATTAGCTAGGAAGGACTCATGCCACAGGCCTGCAGAGCCCCACCTACTCCATTGAGCTTCTTCCCTGACCTGTAGTCTCACTCTTCCACACAGAACCAAGGCCAACTGCCCTAACATACGGCAATGAACTCCAGCTATTTCTCCACTAAGTAGGTTTCACGTTTTTGCTAAGATGTCACAAACCCGCAGATAACTCACACAAGCATACAGCAAGCTCCTAACTCCTGCCATTTTTTTCTCGGAATGGAAGTCTCAGGCCGTATTTCCTATCTGTCCCCCACACCCCAGGCCTGGACCACGGAAATGCCAGAAAAACTTTCCACTTCTTAGAAAAACAAAAGGAAAACACGATTTCCCGGGCTCCACAAACTTTCCAAAGGGGTTCCCACGTGTCTACTAGTTGGGGCTCCCAAGTACCGCCCTGCCCCGGCCCCACCCACTGCACCCGGCAGCGCTAGCCCTGAGCTGGGGACGCGCCTCCGGGTCTGGACCGGTTTTCAGGAAGCTGGTGTTCTCTTCGCACCCGGAGGCTTGAGATCAGCTTTTTAACTGCTTCTTCCAACTCCCTGGCTAAAAGCAGCGGCATACTGCGCCCGCTCTGCTAGTGTCGGGTTCATGCACACGTGTGACCACATACTCCCTGGGCCTCTTCCCCTTTTCACATGCCCTAGCGGTTTGGGATTCCGGCCAGGAGCCCGAGATCTAGCCAGACGCGGGAAGAGCGACCCCGGTGGGGTTCCTGTCGTAGGAACACCGCAAAGCTGGGCGCGCGTGGCGTCCAGAATACTCACCGGGACCTCTGCAGCTGCTCCAAGGCGCTAGTGCTGCCGCCCTGGCCTGGCTGCTCCAAGGCGCAGTAGTTCTGCGAGTTCTGCCTGGAGAAGGCGATGGGCAGGATTCCCTGAGTGAACGAATTGAGGCGGCCCCGACTGCCGCTCGCACTCCCGGGGGTCCCGGAGCCCAAGAAGCTGGCCAGTGGCACCTGCACGTTGGTGAAGGCATCGTCCTCCTCCAGCTCCTCCTGCCCGGCGCCCCCCGGCCCGTCGGGCAGCTGCAGCTGAGCACCGGGGACGGCTGGGGCTGAACGGGNAGTCAGCGATTCCCCCGACGCCCGGGGGACCAGGGACGGCAGCAGCGGGCAAGGGCTGGAGCCGGCGGTCCACGGCGCGGCCGCGGTGCCCGGTGCCGAGAACGCGTTGCAGCCGGCCAGCAGGCTGAGCCGAGCCCTCGCTCCCGGTTTGGTCGCGCCGCCCTCCTCGCCGCCGCCCCACTCGTCGTCCCGTAGCGGCGGCCGTCCGTCCAGCGAAATGTTGGTGAGGAAAGACAGGGCAGCCTGGCGGCGCCGCGGGTCCACACGCGGCTTACGGAGAGGCTCGGGTTGAGCGATGGCCGGAGGCGGCGGCGGCTGCACCCCGCTGGTGGCCGCCGCGTCCGTGCCGCCGCGGCTGCTGCTGCTGCTGCAAGCGGCCGTGCCCGCGGTGGCGGTCGCCGCCGCCATTGTGTCCGTCTGCGGCGTCAGTTCCGCGGAGCCGGAGAAACGAGTGGCGGGTGTCTAGTGCTAAGCGGCGGCCGCGAGCCTCGGCGACCCGGGCTGGGCAGGGCGCGGGGCGCAGGCGGTGTGCGAGGCGGCGGCCCGGCCCTCCCGCGGGCGGGCCATGCTCGGCCCTGGGCGCTCGGGCGCCGCTGGGACTCACGCGCGCCTGGCTCGCCCTCCGCGCCCAGGACCCACGCGCGCCTTGCCGGCCCTGCGCGCCGCGCGATCGCGGGCTCCCAGTACAACCAGCTGTATTTATAGGTGCGCGCGCTCCGCGCTCCCGCTCAGAAGCGCTCTTTGCAATAACACAGTATCACGTGTGGGGAATGAGACCTGGGAGGAAAACAAAGCCGCAGGCGGAGTCCGCAGCGGCGGGAGGCGACAGTGCTGGAGGAGGTGGAAGAGGAGGAGGAAGGCAGAGCCCGGCGCGTGGCAGGGCGGGGGCTCACCCGGCCTGTCCCCACGGTCCCAGCTGTTCCTGGGGCGCGCGGAAGCCAGGTGCTGGAGGCGAGCACGTCATCCCGGTACGCTGGAGCGGAGAATCGCGGGTGTCCACAGAGCCTGGTGAGCCACAGCCCAGGCTTGTGTTCCCAAAAGAGTTACGGGGAGATCACCTGGAGCCTTTGCACCGCGACCTAGTAACCGAATCTGGCGTTACCCTTGGGCCTGGACACGCCGGTCCTTGTTAACAGTTACGTGGAAGGGAACACCTTCCTACGTGGACATTCCCACCGAAAGTGTCGCTAACCACTGGGATGTGCCCTCACTCTTCGCAGACCCAAGGGGCGGCTGCCAAGATTAAGTATAAAGGCACCTAGCTACCTACCTAGGTGTGTGAGCACCTTCTGTTTGACCCAGCTGATTTACACACACACCCCTGGTGCTCTTAGCGAAAGACAGCCAGGATTTTCATTTGGTCCCTGAAAATGTATTGCGTTTTCTGTGAAGATCTGGGCGAGCTAAAATAATCTTTTACTTATGTACCTGTCGTCACCTTGCACATGTCTGCGAGTGTAATCACCTTACTTCTCTATAAACGGGGACAGATATGGACAGTTATTCCCATTTATTTCATAAACATCTGTTTGGCTCCTGGTTATATGTTCTAGAAATACGAGTTCCTGCCTAAGGACACAGCGACTCTGGCCCCACCCCCAACAAGTGGTTTTAGGACTTGCAACTGCGGGACTATACCCAGCTGCTTCCCAGTTCTCTATGCCGTTTGGGTGACTTATTAAACATAGTATGGAACAACTGTCGCCCAGAATTAGGCTCTCTGACACCTAAGAACCCTTGCTACACTTCTCTGCGGGAGAAGCAAAGTGTTTAAGATGAACGGATTAATTTAATTAGAGGTTTAAATTTAGCCTTGGAGCTAATGGGTAACTCTACATTGAAATTCCACTCCATTTCAGCAGAGTAAATTAAGTAGCCTAGAGCAAGCATACGCGGCTCAGAGATGTGCAGCCAACTCCGACTCAGAGATAGGTGAGTTTGGGTTACATGTACTAGGGACAAACAGGTCACTTGGCTGTTTGAGTGAATAATTGTTCATATGTAATTCTGGGCCATATTTAGGCCTTATGAAAACGCGGAGACGCTGTCTACTGCCGATTCACAACAGTTAAAGTCTAGCGACCAGGTCTGGATTTCATCAGGTTTTTAATTACTTTAACTACCTTGAAACTTCAAGTCACTTTATTACAATTACAACCTGATCACTGGCCTAGCTTTTCTGGAAAGTAATGTTAAATGAGACTCCAATTCTGCCCCTGTAAAAAAATTATACTATTTTATAACAAAAAATGGCAAGTTTTAAACACGAGAAGGGAATCACTAACAATCTGATTGTCTGTGGAAATATTTTAATATTTTTATTTTTTTGTTTTGAATATTTTAATTTTTGTTTTGTTTTTTATTTTGGTTTTTTTGTTTTGTTTTGTTTTGTTTTTCAAGACAGAGTTTCTCTGTAGCAGCCCCGGCTGTCTTGGAACTCACTTTGAGACCAGGCTGGCCTAGAACTCACTGAGATCCTCCTGCCTCTGCCTCCCAAGTGCTGGGATTAAAGGCGTGTGCCACCACCGCTGGGTCGAGTATTTTAATTTTTATCTTATTAAGACAGAATTTTTTTATCCTGTCTTGAGTGTATTTTTGAACAAAAGGGAAAGGAGGCTGCTTGTGCCTTGGGATTTTGCATGTGTGGTGATTTTCTTTCCATTTGGAATATCCTTCTGTATCGTCACTGTGATGGCTCATGGTGCTCAAGTTGATGGAGCAGTTGTAAGTTACTAAACTTCTGTAATTGTAAGTTTGTTGGCCCCATTTCTGCCATCAAGAAAGCAGCAGTGACAATCCTTCAGTCTTTCTACTATGAAGTCTATCTATCTATAGCTATATTTATTTATTTATTTATTGCCTTTGGGGGCAGTATTAGGGACTCGGGGTTGCACTCATGCTAGGCAAGCACTCCACCACTGAACTTTATCCCCAGCTCTCTTTTCTTGTTTCTAAATTTTGAGACAGGGTCTCTGGAATCTAGGGTAGCCCTGAACTCACTTTGTAGTGTAGGCAGGCCATGAACTTATGAATCTCCTGCCTCAGTTCCCAGACAGCTAGGATTGCAGGCCTATCACATAATATCCCAGACTATCATACAATATTAATGTTTTTTTAGTTTAAATAGCTTCCGGTGTGGATGGCATACTCCATTTTAAGGCCTTCTGTCCATAGAAGAGCTAATCTACCTCCTGAAATTCTTGGTGGATACTAATAGGTTTTCAGCAAATGCATTTATTTGACCATTTGATGTAACTCTGCTTATTTTAAGTTTCAACTAGGCAAATTGATTTCAAATGTTTATTAGAGCATCAAACAGGAATCAATGTCTATTTAGTCTCCATGTCTCTGTGATCCCCTAGCGGGGGTCCTGAGAGATGATTTATTGTTCCCCAGCTGTGTATCAGCCACAGTGTACTGGACCACCAGAGGTAGTGGTGAAGGGGCATTGTCANTGACATTTTGAAGACAAGACACAGAAAAATGGAATAAAGCTATCTGGCTCATGGTGGCTGGACCAGCACACAGATCCCACTGGCTCCCAGACCCGTGCATGTTTCTGCTCCCTCTACTGGTAAGGCTATTTGATAGGCAGAGTCAATCTCCACATTTCATCCTATATTCATCCTTGAGAGTCAACTAGAATAGAAATACTAGAAATTGTGGAGTAAGAGATCTGGGTTCCTAGAGTAGGTCGTTAACCTCTCAACTCATTTCCTCTCTGGGTTGCTCTGGTTTTCAGAGGAACCTGCACAAGAAATGTCTGGTATACTTTTAAATGCCGGGCATCATTAGCACCACCCAAATCTGCTTAGGTCCTGGATTATTCCAAATTCATTAATCCTTAATTTTTAGTTGTTGGATCATTTATTATTGAGCAACTTCTATGTGTACAGTGCCAGTGTGGGACAAAGGAATAAAAGAAGTATGGCTTGTGTCTACTTGTACCCTTGAAAACAAAAGCCCAGGGATACATAGAAAGAAAGGTTTAAGCCAGCTGATTGTCAAAGGAGCAAATTAGAATTGGAAAAGGGAGCTTTTAGGGGGGCAGGGATTTTTGAGACAGGGTTTCTCTGTGTAGCCCTTGGCTGTCCTAGAACTTGCTCCATAGACCAGGCTAGCCTGGAACTCAGAGATCCACCTGCCTTGGCCTCCTGTGGTTAAAGACGAGTGCCACAACCACCCAGCTTTGAAAAGGGAGCTTTTAATTTGAAATGAGACCTGTTTGGGGAGGCATTAAGCAAGACCAGAATTTGAGCTGACCTAGGAAGTTGCTATGGTCTGGACCCCACAGGTCCATGTGATAAAGGGTAGTTCCTCAAGGAGGCATGGTTTGGAGCTGGGTTGGGTTTTTGGAAGGTTGGCGCTGTTGAGAAGAAGGTAGGTCATTGAGCGCATGCTCCTGAAAGATGTGGGATTCTGATGTTCATTTAGCATCCTAACCTTGAGGTGGGTGGCTTTGCTCACCTCATACCCCACCATAATGTGCTGCTTCATTATTGGGTCGAAAGCTTTGGGGGCAATCATTTATGACAGAAAGCTTCAAAATGGTAAACTAAAATCAACCTTTCTTTTAAAATATGTTTTTAATGTTGTGTACACACATACGTGCGTGCGTGCATGTGTGTGTGTGTGTGCATGTGTGTGTGTGCGCGTGTGTGCATGCGTGTGCGTGTGTGCGTGTGTGTGCGTGCGTGCGTGTGTGTGTGTGTGTGTGTGTGTGTGTGTGTGTGTGTGTGTGTGTGTGAGAGAGAGAGAGAGGGAGAGAGAGGGAGGGAGGACGCGTATAGAAATTGGAGGGCCATCCTAGGGAGTTGTTTTCTCCTTCCAGCGTGTGGCCTTGGACGTTAAATTCAAATTATCAGGTTTGGCAGCTGGAGCCTCTGTCTGCTGAGCCACCTCTCTTCTCTGTAAGGTAAGTAGCATTTGTTAGAGAAATAGGTAACCAACTACACAATCTTGTGTTTAAATTCCTTACGCACTGGAGCCATACAGGACTAGAAAGTGAAATGCAATTCTCCCCTCAACCCACCTCCATTTTTCACCCTCATATGACCCCTTTTAAAGTCTGGAAGGTTCCTTTGCCTCCATGGACCCAAAATGCATGCACTGTTTAGATCAACAAATTCGGTACCTGGGCTTTACACNCACACACACACACACACACACACACACACACACACACACACACACACACACACACACAAGAAGAACCTACATAAAATTGCTGACCCTTAAAAATAATACAACAAACCAATAAGCCTGAAAATTGGCTTAGAAACAGTAGTGGATGTCACTCAGAAGTTGACACAGGAGAAATGTGTCTTTAGACTCAGAAGCACCCAGGCTCCGGTGCCAACGCAGACCCTTCAGACCCTTACAAGCAGGTTGCCAGCTTGGATAAGTTCTCAGCTCCGTGTTTTGGTGTTCTGGTGTGTCAAGGTGGGGTTAGTGGCATTTTACCTTGCAGGCTTGGGAGCATTGCTGGTGATGTGAGTTATATAACCAGCACCAGCCTGTCTGGCACTCATAGATAGCTATTTTTAGAAAGATGCAAACTATAGGAGCCTCACAGAAGGGCCAGGATGCTTTGGGTCCTGGTTGCTTGTGGTTTTCCTTGTGCAGGAAGGAGCAGAAGAGACCCTGGCCATTGGCTCCAGTTCAGATCAGGTTCTTTTACATATGTTCCACCAAAGTGGAGGCTGTCCCCCACTGCTGGGACACAGACTAATGGATCTAAAATAGAGGCCTGGTGTCCTGAGAAGCCTGCTTTCCTGTGCCCAGTGAAATGCCCTAAGAAAAGAGAGGGGAACTGGGCCNAAGGCCCCATGCTTTGAGAAGTTGGCCTTGCTTGAATATGTGTTACCTCTCTTGACTTGAGAGAATGGGGACAGAGAAGGAAGACAGGGACATGCCCATTGGTTCCCCCTTAACAACTTGTCATGAATATCTTCATTTCTTTCCTTGGTTTTCCCTGGGACTTCTGGATTGGGATACAACATTTAAATAAAGTCAGAAAGTAAGGGATATTAAATGAAAAAATAAGTCACTGGGTAATGCATGCAGCAGCTCATGAACTGTGACTTGTGCTCTCATCCCCATATTTCCTAAGTGCCAGTCCCATGCCAGGTTCTCGCCTAGATTCTGTGACTTCTAGAGCAGGTGAGAAGAGGGCTGTCCTGGAGCTTCTAGTGGAGAAAGCCAGGGTAGTGTCTGCACTCTGATGCAGTAGGTATTGAAGAGAAANGGAAGAAGAAAGGCAAGGAACAAAGAGCTGCATGCCAGCCCCTGGCATAGCTCCTAGGACAGCGCTGCAACCTCTGCAGCCAAGGCCGCTCTTCAGGGCGGGGCGGGCTGGCGGGCTGGCTGGCTGGCTGGCTGGCTGGCTGGCTGGCTGGCTTCCTTC
>LZPO01008119.1:85746-97534 GCA_001675575.1 Neotoma lepida | reverse complement strand
TAGCCCTGGCAGTCCTGGAACTCCCTCTGTAGACCAGGCTGGCCTTGAACTCATACCTTTTAACGAACTCATTAAAGGCGTGTGCCACCACTGCCCAGCTCAGGCCAAGGCTTCTTAAATTCTTCCATTCACAACCCCTTTTGCCAAAGAAATTTTTATGTGACCACAGCACATAGATATATAAAATATGTACACAAAACATTTACTGGCAACAAATCATGAAATTTGTTTAAAACAATTTTGATACCCATATAAATTTGCCGTTTATTAAAAATGGCTTCAAATTTGCATACTAATGATGTATTTAAAGTTGAACCTTGGCTGGTATTTGACAGTGCAGGATGCAAAGCATCTTGGTTATTTTCAGAGTTGATTCATCAGTGCTGAGAACACTACTTCACATAAATACACAGCACAAAACAACAGACGTGGGGGCTGAGGAGACAGTGCATCTGTTAAGAGCATTTGTTGCTCTTGCAAGGACCCAGCTTTGGTTCCCAGCAGCCAGTTGGTGGCTTTCAATCATCCTTAATGCCAATTCCAGGAAACCCAATGCCTTCTTCTGACTTCTATGGGCACCAAGCACACATATGATACATATACATACATGCAGGCAAAATGCTCATTCACATAAGATAAATAAATCCTTAATTTTTTTTAATGACAGAAGTATCTTCAGGGCTATTTCAGAAACTGTTGAAAATCCTGTATTAATCCCAAGCTAGAAATTGTTTAATGTTTATAATCATTAATCATTAATAATTTGACTAGATTTAAAAATCACCTAGGAGACACCCCTCTGCACAGGCCTGTGAGGGTTCCCAAAGTGGTTTAGAAGAAGAATGTGGGCAGCACCCTCCATGGGCTGGACCCCTAAACAGAATCCAAAGTAAGCTGAACACTGGTCCATCACTCCCTGCTTCCTGCCTACTGCCAGGCCTTTACTGTGATGTCCTGAATGCCCTCCAGTCCTTTCCTTAAGGTGATTTTGAAATTCACATCAGCAACTCAAACAGCAATTTTAAAAACCAAACATTCTAACAGTACAATCCAAAGATATACTGATTTGATACATTATGCTGAGGAATGCTGGTATGAAAATACTTAGTCTTTGACTTCCACAATGAAAACATTGTATTTCTAGAAGAGCAGAAAACTTTGGACACACAGTAAAAACACTGTAACGCAGCTGGGTTTGGAGCCATACACCTTTTATTCCCAACAGTTGGGATGCAGGATGCAGTGGCAGAGGCAGGCAGATCTCTGTGACTTGGAGGCCAGCCTGGTCTTCATAGAGAGACCCTGTCTCAAAGAAACCAGAAGAAAAAAGAAAAGAAAAAGCAAAACCACTGTAATGCATAATANANAGTGGTCTTAAATCTTCAAGTCTAAGCTGTTTCAGGCAGTGATCTACTGATCACTACTGTATTGCTTGGGAGACAGCATGCATGGTGACAAGTGTGTATGTTCTGTGTCCAGAAGCAAGGCCTCAGTGAAGTCACAGGGCACACAACTGAGCACTAACTCTGCTAGAAATACTGGAATCTGTTATGTGTTTCATTTTTTAAATTTTTGGTCATTGATTATTTAGAAACCTTTTACTACTGATGAATTTTTTGCAATCTCCATGTTCAGTTCCTAGGCCTATTTGGGGTTTCAACCCACAGTTAAGAAGCAAAGGTCTAGGACACAGTCAGTATCTCCCTACTTCCTTCCATGATTTTGATCTCCAAGTCTCTACTTCCTGTCTAAGAACTCATCATTTCGTCATCAATGGCACCAGCAACCTCCAACACTGTTCAAGCACAGGCTCAAACAACATGGGACCACTGTTGTCTTTAAACACCTGATGCCTGAGGAGACAAGAAGACATTGTTGTTGGATAATCTTTTTGTACACTGTGAAGATGTGTCTTTACTAAGACACTTCTGACTGGTTTAATAAAAGAGCTGAACAGTCAATAGCTAGGCAGGAGAGGGTAGGCGGGACTTCCAGAAAAAAGAGGAACTCTGGGAAGAAGAGAGGTGGAATTTGCCAGTGAGACTTGAAGAGAGTTGGATGTACAATATGGAGGAGAGGTAATGAGCCACGTGGCAGACATAGATTAATATAAATGGGTTAACTTAAGTTATAAGAGTTGGTTGGGAACAAGCCTAAGCTAAGGCCAGGCTTTCATACTTAATAAGAAGTCTCCGTGTCATTATTTGGGAGATGGTGGTTCAAAAAAAGTTCCACTACACAGTATTTTACTGCATTCCATGTCAAGGATGTGCACAGCCTTCTGGTTTTTATGACTTGTATGCAAGGCTGAGAAAAATAGGCAATTGGTCTATCCACTTGAAGGAATGGACAGTTCCATAACTGAGCATGACTGATTTGTTAAAAGCCATACTTTATGCCAGGAATGACTGTCAGTGCCTCATCCACCTGGAGCAGTTCCAGGCAACCCTCCTTTCCTCAGTCTTGTTAAAGGACAATGACAGTGGTGCAGGAGCATTTAGTCTTCAGTTTTCCTCAGATGCTTTCCTGGGTGTAGCTCAACCAGTTGCAGAAGGAAGAGGGACACACAAGACCACCCCTGCTTCAGTTAACAATTCGCTTCCCCTCCTGGGTCCCTTACCTCAGGGCCCCATGAGCTTCTCCTCAATTATAATAATTTGCTGTGATCCTCACAGAAATCTCGTGTCACAGAAAGCTCATGTCTACCAGTTTATTAAGTGGGGTGTTGCCGAGGGTGCCCCTGAACAGCCAAGTGAAGAGACACACGGGTGACAGGCGGGGCCTTCAGGAGGTGGAGAATGCCATCCTAACAGCGTGGATGTGTCCACCACCCTGGAAGGGCTCCAGACTCGGAGGCTTCTGTGGAGGCTCTCTCACACAGTCATGCTGGATTAACTGGCCCCTCTCCCCAGAGGGAAGGCATGAGGATGAAAGTTCCAAGCTTCTAATCATGGCTTTATCTTTTTGGTGACCAGCTCCCATCTTGAAGCCATCCAGGAGCCAAGGATCACCTCAGTGCTACAAAGTCTTCTACCACCCAGGCTATTTTATAGAATAGAGGAGCTCTGAGTCAAGACTAGGCGCGAAGACCAGTATTAGAACAAAGTATGCTTCTAGACTCCTATCAGTCAGAGGCCTATGGGGGATGGGGGTCTCTGTGCTGGGAACAAGGACCAGAGACCAAATGTGTGTTTCTTAGTGCACCACACTGCCTCAGGCATGGACTGCCATGGAAGAAACCTGGCGGAAAAACCATTAGGAGAACTGGTGCTTTTATGAGGAGGTCCCGATAGAGTATTGTTCATTCCTAGACTCCCTGTGTGGTCAAGATGCAGAATTTAAATGATATTTTGATTGGTATAAGAAAACCCACAAATTTTCTTTCTTCTATTACCTTTGCACTTAAAATATAACAAAGGAAAACTAATTTTATTTTCTTTGAAGTTACACTGGGATACATGAAGAACCAACTTATAGACAATAAGAAGCCCTTTTTTCTGGAATTACAGCTTATAAACACAAGACTTCTGGATGTCCTCTGTGTATACATGGGCCCCTGGACANGGACACATGCACACATCATAATACATGCACACACGCATGCATGCACACTCACATACACCCCAGCACAAACTAGGCAAGGCACGAGTCAAGGCTGCCTCCAGGCCTCTGTGTCTTCCAGCACAGCCATTCCCTTCTGTATTTGCATTTCCTTGGATCATTTACACATCCAAGTGGGATCAAGGTGGCCAAATTCTGTGGGAAGTGTTGCCAGTGTGCCTGCTGCTGGGATGCGCAGCTGGACAATAGTGACGGTCCATCTGTCATGAAGATGGTCCATGGGAGCCCTTTGCTCTTGGATGTACAACCTCCCTGAAGAGGCAACTCACAAAGGTGCGAAGCAGATGACTGGCAGTCAACACTTGAAGGAAAGAGGCAGAACAGTAGAAACTCATATTATTGGGGAAGTGTAGGTCAGAGCAACCTCTCTGAGGAGTCATTCGACAATTGTATCAAGAGCCTTAAACTGTTGTGAATGACTGTTGAACGGATGGTGCATGCCTGGAACCTCAGCCTGGAGGCTTCGACAGGAAGATTATTAGTTCAAGGTCAGTCTTGCTACATGGTAAGAGCCTGGTTCAAAACAAAAAGAAAAAAAAGAAGAAAATGTTCAAGACTGAGCATATGGGGTCTTTGTGGGAAGGAGGTTAACTTCCACTCTTGCTATGGTGTGAATATGACTTGACCTTGCTGGAACTCATGTTGGAGTTTAATACTCATTGTGTGGTATTGAGTGGGTAGAACTTAACCCGGCTATTAAAAATGGAGGCTTGGGGCAGGAGAGTTATCTCAACAGTTAAGAGCACTGACTACTCTTTCAGAGGATCTAGCTTCAATTCCCAGGCCCCACACAGNGACTCACAACTGACTATATACCTCAGTTCCTGGGGATCTGACATTCTCTGGCCTTTGTAGGCAAATGGTGCACAGACATTAATATAAGCAAAATACCCATGCACATAAAATTAAATTAATAAAAATGTGAAATACCTTTTTTAAATGATGGCATCTCTGAGAGATGATTAGGGTTAAATAAGGTCATCATTGTGAGACCCTGAGAGTAGATCGGGTTTATGAGTAGAGCATGGCAAGAAGAGGCTTGTGCCCGCTCCTTGTCTCCTGTGGTGCTTCAAAACTACAGCAAGAAGGCCGTCAGCAGATGCGGCCCCTTGACCTTGGTGCACAGCCAGGAGCCAAAACAAACATTCCTGTGACTCACCCGGTCTGAGGTATTATGCTATTAGCCAGAGAAAACAGACAAGGACAGCATACACTAATTTCTCTGTTTGTTTGTGCTTCGATTTTGTCATCTATAGGGTGGAAATGATAAAATTTCTTTCAGAACACTGCTGTGAAGGTTCAGGGCGTCAACAAAGAAAGGTTGGATGCAGTGAGTATTGGGGAGAGATGTAGTCACTGCTATAGTTCCCAAATGTGTGGAGAAAAAGGGTCAAAGATTTATGCACACAAATATCCAGGCTGGCACTATTTAAGGAAATAAACTTGAAAAAAAAATGACTATCTGTGAAATACCGAGAAGACAAGCAGATGAAAGGTGACATTGTGCTTCCGTGAAACAGTCTGCACCAAACTTTCCTGTTTCCGTGAAACAGTCTGCACCAATCTTTCCTGCTTCCATGAAACAGTCTGCACCAATCTTTCTCGCTATTGTGAAAGTGATTTTGAAATAATGTTGAACAAACAAGACAGGGTAGAAACTAGGTCAATTACAGTACCTCAGTTTTGTTTAACATGAATGAGATTGTTTAACTAAGAGTGTCTAAGGATAGAGAACCAGAAAGTCAAACCACTAGCTAGTAGGGATATGGCAACTTTCACCTGTCTCTTTTTGCTTATATAAATAGAAATAAGTGCATGGTCACATGATATCTTAAACAACAAGTGACATGCTTGTTGAAAACCAAATTGGAAGAGCATCAATTTGGCCACATGCAGAAAGGATTGAAGAGAAACCTGAAGGAACAAGGAGGGTATGTAGTCATTAATTCAATGCCTGTTGTGTATCTATATACTGCTGCACAGAGGACCCAGGCTCNGAAGAGTTAAGCAGAGGAGCAAGGGCAGGCTACCTTTGATGTTTCCATACACACAGTTCCTTTCCATCAGCCACAGCCTGCTCTTCACCCTCTGTGAGAAGAAGTCAAGGCTCTACAAAGCTGAGTGTGGTGATGCACCTCAGGTCACACAGTTGACAACTGGAAAGGCAGCCTGTGTTGTCTTAGTGGAGCTTTGTGTCAGGACTATGGGCCATGACTCCTAGAAGCCAAAGAGGCCCCATATGGCGAGTCATATCTGAACTTAGACCCTGTTTACCTGTGAGACAAGGGCATTTCAGGGACAAACAGAGGCACAAGGGCAATAACATGACGACTACTGTGACAGCTCAGGCCTAAGGCAGTAAAACTTGGACTTGGCAGTGAGAATGGAAAAGAAGGGTCAAGGGTCAGAGGCATCATGAGGAAAAACTGGCTTCAATTTCTATGACCTGGGGAGCAGCAGTAAGTCCCCAAAGGACTAAGGGTGCCGGGGAAAGAAGGACAGATTTGAAGGTGAAAAGTTGGCTCATTTGGCACGAGTTAATTTTCCACCTTCACAGAAGGGACAATGAAGAGGCTAAGCCAAGCTTCCTGTGGTAGGTAAGCCACAATTTTACCTGTCTTCGTCCTCTTGAAGGAGAAGTAGGCTTTGAGTTTTACTGACATGATCCTCCAGCATGGTCACATGCNCTCAAACCATGGGTAGCTGAGGACATTGGCTTCTGGAGACTCCTACCCTCGACAGACCTCACATAGCATTGTTCCTTATCTGAGGTTGCTCTTTTCCCCTCTAAGACTACTGATCAACCATGATCCAAAATATTAAAATTGGTCTCAACTCTTTCAANATAGAGCAGTTATGTTCACATACCTCATGTTCTCAAACACTGCTGCCACTGTTCAACTTTATTATTAGTTTTTATCCCTTACTGCACTGAACTTATAAACTAACATTGTCGTAGGGTTGTGTGTATAGAAAAAATACCTGGTCTATGTAGGGTTTGATATCATCTGTTTCAGGAACTCACTGCAGGGTCTAGGATGCACCCCCTGTGGGTAAGAGGGGATTGGTGTTTTGTGAATTTGCTTTGTGAATCAAAGCAGAACCAGCATCTTAAGGCTCACACACACCTTAAGACTCACACACAGCTTGCACATAGCTGGCCTCTGTTCACTAAGCTATAGTTGCAGCCCTTTTTAGAAGCTTTGTTTTGAGGAGTCCGGGGAGCTAGTTTAGTGGTCAAATGCTTGGCATGAAGGTATGAAGCCCTGAGTTCATCCCCGGAACCCAAACAAAACAGGCATGGCATGGTGACCCACGTTTACAATCTGGGTGTTTGGCAAGTGAGGAAGACAGATCCCTGGGCCTTAGTGGCCAGCAAAATTAAGTTACTTTGACAAGCTCCAGGCCAGTAGGAAGCCCTGTCTACAGAAAAGAAAACAAAAAAAAAAAAAAACAAAAAACAAAAAAAAACAAAAAAAAAACAAGAAACCAGAGGGGAGCCAGGAGTGTGGTGGTTCATGCCTTTAAGCCAGCACTGAGACAGAGGCAGAGAGGGAGAGGTGACCAGCCTGGTAAATATAGAGAATTCCGGGCCAAGCATTGAGCCTCTGTCTCAAATGAACAAAACAAACCAAAACACAAAAACAAAAAATTAGAGTCAAATAGCACCAAAGAAAACTTCCTCTAGCCTACCCACACATACATGTACAAATGCACACACACACACACACACACACACACACACACACACACACACACACATTATTTTGATGCAGAGTCTTGCTTATAGCATAGGCTGGCCTTCAACTTGTGATCCTTTTGCTTTGCCTTCTGAGTAGCAGGATTATGTCATCTGTCCTGTCTAGTCCTGTCCTGTCCCCTCTCCATCTCCATGGTATGCCCAGGAGAAGTTTTTGAAAACATTCCAAGGATGTTGGAGGGACTATAAGAGCACAGAGGGAAATACAGCCTAGTGTACTTGAGCAGAGACGAACACAAGCATGAGGAGGCTGTCCTGTCTGCCTCCAACTCTCTCCACAAACACAAGCATGAGAAGGCTGTCCTGTGCCCGCCTCCAGCTCTCGCCATGCACCTCATGCCTCTTTGGTCCATGGGGCAAGATGTGACGCCTCTGACAAACTCCCAGCTTTATGATTTGTAAAGAGTGACCACTCTAAGTTTCCAATGCAAATTTATAAAGAAAGACTTGATTGGCAAAGCTAGGGGGAGTAAGCATGGACTGGCCAGTTGGGTGGAGAAGCAGATGGATGGTCTTGGAGGAGAGCATATTCCAGGCAAAGAGATGTAGACATGGAGTACATAGATCAACAGAGGTCTCTCACCAAGACTATGGCTGAGTCTTCTGTAGACCTAAGCTCCTCACCTACAAAGTAGAGATAACTGTCTGCATTGCAGAGGACTGTTGTGGTCATTAGGGAGCACAAGTAAGGAGCTGATGAGATGGCTTGGTGGGTAAGAGCACTGGCTGCTCTTCCAGAGTTCCTGGGTTTGGTTCCCAGAATCCACAAAGGTCATTTCACTACCAGCTATAACTCCAGTGGGTACCTGTATACATGTAGTATACACAAAACACACACACACACACACACACACACACACACATACACACACACAAGTTAATGCCAGAATATTTTTAATTGTCTCAAATATGGCAACAGCACTTCTATGTATGACATTAAAACCAAGAGCATGAAAACAAAAGGCAATTCACCTACAAAGTAGTGTTACAGATGACAATTTGGAGGGAAAATAAAAAAACAAACACTAGAGGGAAATATTTGCTTTTCATATCACAGCAAGTGTATTTCTTTCCTTTTTTTTCTAGGCTGGGGAGTTGGCCTAGGGCTTCTCTCATGCTAGACAGGCACGTTAGCACTGAGATACACTCCTAGCCCCCTTTCTTATGATTACTACTAAGAGAAATCCAAAATATTGATACGAAATAAGCCAACAAATACAAGGGGATCTTCACCATGAAAACAGATGCCCAACTTCTGCTAACAGAGGTAAACAAAACTCATGAGCGACAGATGTTTCAGACTGGGCAGACGGCAGACAGTTTGAGAGCACACTATCATCTGTTGTGCACTGTCTCAGGTTGGGGAAGTGCAAAGGTTGTAGAGCGTAGCACTTGGATGTAGAATAGCATGGAAGGTTGATTCAGTAATTGGACCACATGGTCTGTCTTTGAGTGTTTTTAGGAATGTCCCTGCAGGGGCACTACCAGTGTGGGTAGAGATGAAAGACAACAAGGATTGTATTGGTTGGGCTCTTGTATAAATTATTAGACTAAACTAGCTATGTGTTAGTATTAGGCCATGATAGTTAAATTCTGGCACATCCATATCATGAAAGAGCTTAGCTGTTAAGCTAGGCAAGGGACTTGAAGATGAATAAGATTTGTCGATAAATCGTAGGAGAAGGGTAAAGGTAATAGTCACTGTGATGGCTAACTTGTCTACATTTGGAATTAACTAAAACCCATGGCTGGTCACACCTGTGGGGAATTTTTTGCTTAATTAAATCATTTGAAGTGGGAAGAGCCACTTCTAATCCAGCTCTTTGAGGTAGGAATGTCCACCTTTAATCTGGGCCCCACCTTTTGCTGGCAGCCTAGATAAAGGACACAGAAGAAGGAAGTGTGCTCTGCCTGCTTACTTTCGTTCTCCATAGTGAGTCCATTCCTTTGCTAGCATTAGAGCCTACTTCTTCAGGATTCTGGCGTATACTGAAGACCAGTTGAGACATCCAGCTTCATGGACTGAACAACTACTGGGTTCTTGGACCTTCTGTTGATTTGTAAAGAGTGGACTAGCTGGATCACAGCCTGTAAGTCATTCTAATACAACCCCACATCATATATGTGTGCATGTGTGTGTGTGTGTGTGTCTGTCTGTCTGTCTGTCTGTCTACATATATATTCTAAAAGTTCTGTTCTTCTAGTTCACTGGTTCTTAACTTTCCTAACACTGCAACCCTTTAATACAGTTCCTCATTGTTTGATGGGAGCTCCTCCTCAGCCCCTGGCATCCTGCTCTGGGCCAACAGTTCCCGGCTGCCATGCACGCCAACTGGCTGCAGCTGCGCTGCTTTCCACCCCGGGGGATCCACTTCGGATGCAGCCACGGGGGCGCACTCCAGCCCTGTTTCCTGTGCTTCTCCAGCTCCACCCCTAGCACCACCCATACCTCGAGCTGCCCGGACTCCTGGCCCGTGTGCAGCCCATGCAGCAGCCCGGCACTGGGCTGCACGCTGCTGAACCCACCCCTTCAGAGCCCGCCAAACACAGCTCCTCCCCAGAGAGGCTCAAGACCACTCCCTTGGGTTATTTAAGTGGCATCCAGGAAACTAGACTCATGCTTTCTCTGGTCTCTCTGAGGGGCTGGGGAATCACCCAGGAACGTTTGCCCATTAAACCTGGCCTTTCCCTAATTCAATCTAATTTGGGTTTCTACATCAGTGGAAGACTTATCCAGGTGTAAGAAACTCATCACTCATGTTGTGGTGACCCCCAACCATAAAATTATTTTCATTGCTACTTCATAACTGTAATCTGGCTAGTGTTATGAATCATAATGTAAATATCTGTGTTTTCCAATGGTTTTAGGTGACCCCTGTGAAAGAATTGTTTGATCCCCCCAAGGGGTTGCGACCCTATTTATGACAATCCAATGCCAATACTCCTCACACATCTACAAAGCCTATTGTGAGCACCCGGGGTCTAGACTACTCATTCCTGCTGGGTTTCAAGAAGATTGTAGGACTCAGTACATGTGCTATACAGACCCCAACAGATGTGGTTCAGGTGTGTGACTCGGCATCAGGTTGGTCTGGGTGCTGGGGATCAAACACAGAGAAGCAAGGTGAGTGGGTGCTTGACCACTTGACTACATCTCCAGCCCTTAGAAGCAGCAGTTGGTTTGGTCTACGTACTGGGGATTGAGCCCANAACCTCAAACAAACTGAGAAGGCCCCTACTATTGAGCTATGCTGCAGCCCTAGAGTTAGCAGTTTGAATATGAAGAACTTGTTTTCTTCAGAATCCAAAACTCTGGGCCTCAGCTTGGACTGGGTCCTGAAATTCCTCCTCAGGTATGCCAGCATGGAAGTGTGGAGTCTCGAGTTGTCCACCTGTCTCGTGTGAGGTCTGTGGTCTTGGGCTCTGCTGTCCAGGCCAGCATAGTAGTTGCTAGTGGAGCAGGCTTCGGGACACATGGTGTCCTGCTGATCCCCAGAAGCAGGTGTGAGAGGCAGGTAGCAAGGCAGTGAACTCCCCTTCAAAAGCCCCTCCCCAGAGCTCAGTGAAGCTTATGGGCAACAAATTAAATGCAGTAGCGTTATCCACAACAGCTGGATGATGGAGCTACTCACATGCCTATCCTACTATGAATAAACAAAACGGGGTATGCATACACAGTGGAATACGATTCAACCTCCAAAAGGAAAGACATCCTGATGTGTGCTAAAACCTGAATGACTCTTGATCATGATGAAGTAAGTGGATCATAAATGATAAATAATATATGATTCCACTGCACTGGGCACCTAGAACTGCCAAAGTCATAGTAAACAGTGATTAGCAGGGTTGTGGGAAGAGGAATGGGAAATTAGATGAAGTGAGAAAAGTTTGAGTGAATCCACCGGGTGAGTAATACTGAGGGTTGTACAACAATGTGACTGGATTTATCACTACAGAACCACTTTTTACAGTGGTGAAGATCTACACGGACCAGTGCTGGGAAGATGGCCCAGTGCTTACGGACACTCGATGCTCTTCAGGGGACCTGGGTTCAGTTCCCAGCACCCACATGGTGGCTCACAACCCTCTATAATTTCAGTTTCAGGGGATCCAGCACCACTTCTGGCCTCTGTGGACACTGCATACATGTGGTGCACATATATACACACAGGCAAATGCTCATGCACATAAAGCAAAAATAAAGAGAAGTGGTGATTGATAGAATTCCTGGCCACTCCATAAAAACCTACATGTGGACCAATGGAATCGAATTGAAGACCCTGACATCAGTCTGCATACATATGAACACCTGATTTTTGACAAAGATGCAATTCCCATCAAAATACCAACACAATTCTTCACAGACTTGGAAAGAATAATACTCAACTTCATATGGAAAAACAAAAA
>LZPO01008119.1:73539-84578 GCA_001675575.1 Neotoma lepida | reverse complement strand
ACCCAGACTCAGAAGGACAAACATGGTATGTACTCACTAATAGGTGGATACTAGATATAAACCAAAGGACAGTCACTCTGCAACCCACAGATCCAGGGAGGCTACCTAGCAGGAAGGACCCTAGGATGACTGTAGCATAAAAGAAGTTTTGGTTTTGCCCAATCACTGGGCATGCTTTAGGGAAACATTTCACTAGGATAAGAATTTGTACCTCTATTTATGTTCAAGCTATCTATAGATTATCTCTCCTGCAGTTATACATTAAATGTTTTAATAAATAAATAAATAAATAAATAAATAAATAAATAAATAAATAAATAAATAAGAATTCCTGGCCATTCCCCCAGCTACATGACTGCACATGCGCTGTCCAGTAGCCAAGCAAGAGGCNTAGTCATTCCAGGACCTTACGTCCTACATGATCCATGCGCTGCATGATCAGTGGTCACGTAATTTAAGCACAGCGTGATCACATACGCAATCTATGCGCATGTGTGGCATAGCTACTTAAGCCCATATGCAAATGTGTGGGGGAATCCATAAAAAGCAGGTCACAGACCCCTCCCCTCTCTCTCCCTACACGACCCTTNCTCATAGGCCTAAGCACTCCCCCCTGTTCTCTTTCCCCTAATAAACTCTTACAGTGGGTTTTGTAGTGCCTCGTGCCTTTTCTCGCATGGTAAACAGCACTGCTTAATGAGTAACAGTGATATTTTGTGTATGCTCTAACAAATAAAGCTTTCCTGAAGATCAGAGGGCAAAGCCAGCCACTAGTTAGCCATAGAGGCCAGAAAGTGGTGGCCCACACCTTTCATCCCAGCACTTGGGATCTCATGCCTTTGCTCCACATGCCATTAATCCCAGCACTAGGGAGGTTGAGACAGGAAGTGAGATGGCTGNGNGGAGAGAGGAATATAAGGCGGGAGGAGNCAGGAGCTCAGTCCTTTCGGCTAAGGAGTTGGTGAGGTGAGAGGTGGTGGCTGTGGCTTGTTCCTCTGTCTCTCTGATCTTTCAGCATTTACCCCAATATCTGGCTCTGGGTTTTTATTAAGACCAATTAGGTCTTAATTAAGACCCTTTCTTAACAGGTATATACCTAATTGAAAATGACAAGGACCATGAACTTTCTGCTTTGTATGTTTCCCTGTTTCTTTTTCATAGGCTGAGCTCTGGCTCTGCTCTTTCCCAGGGTGTAGAGTGAAGACACTCCCCAAGGGTGTTCATGCAACTCACCCCAGAGAAACACTTCTGTCTACACTTAAACCCCCACCATTCCCACATTCCTAGACTCCCAGGGAGAGTTGATCATTGCTGTTGACAGCAATAGCAGTTCATTTTCTTTTGTTTGGATTAAACAATAATTTGATTGGAAAGTACTTCCTAGCACAGCAATTAAGGCCTAACTGGAGGTAAATCCAAGGGCACTTAGCCCAGCTAGTCATTAGCTCCCAGGAAATGTTAGCCCTACTGGGGTGTTCCCTGTTANTATCAACTCTAAACGGTGGGAAGAACAAGGGGAAAATGGAAGCANTTTTCTTTTCTTTTCTGAGTAATGAAAACTTTAAAAATGGTGTGGAGTGTCACCATAGACATGAGTTCTGGTTGGCCCAGGACTTTCCTCTGTGTCTGCACCCAGGCACATAGTGATTAGACAGTTTTTAGCACTCACAGCTGCACTTCCCAAGGACCAGCAATGAATAGCTCTAGGCTCCTACAGAAACCCTCAAGCCTTTACTTGTCACAGTAATTTCCTTGGAAAGTGCTTCTAATAACAGTTCTTTCTGCTTGCTCCAGGTCAAGTCTTGTATACAGTACACAAATCACATAAAACCACAACCCAGGGATCAGACTCTGGAGTGGTCCAAATTGCCATGCAGTTGTTTTTAATTTAGGAGTTAAGCATTAGTAGGTGTTGAGAGCATCATTTGCATGAGCAAAAACAGCATTAAAGGAACAGCATGGATCTACTTCTCTGTAATTCTCTGTAGAGGTCAGAACCCCTCTGAGCAAGACCTCCATATGACAATAGAAGTCTGAGCTGTTTGCTTTAACCAGATTAGCTCAGGCTTGCCTAAGAGAGACTTAATTATTTTGTTACCTTGGAATTATTGCTGTTGGGTTAGTTTCTTGGAGGTAAGAACATCATTACTTGGGATTTTCGGAGCTGAAGAAATTTTCCAAGATATATGGCAATGCTCATCAGCCATTCTCAGAGAACAACCCGGAGTCAAGAACAACCCAGACACAGACGTCACTGTTTGGAAGTTTGGGGATTTTGTTTATTTGTTTAAAGTTAAGCAAATTCTCTGGCTCTTAAAAAGGGCAAAAAATGGTGTTCTAAGAAAGACGGATTGGGCTGGACAGTGCAGTTCCAAGCCTGCAGTTTTGTGTTTGGGAAGACTGGACACTGTGGCAGGAGGTAAAGCCAAGAGCACTCACCCTAGCTAGTCAACAGCTCCAAGGAAGGGTTAGGAATGAGAGGTCATCACTTGTCACTATTGGTATCAACTCTGAAACTGATGGGACCAATTTGTACTTGACAACTGAGCTACATGTCCAACCTGAGAGTGAGCAGCTTGGTTTGGTTTTGGTGGTAGGGATCCAAGCCCAAGTCCTCTACCACTGAAGTACAGAGCCTAGGACTTAGAGACACAGGCTGGATTGAGGCCTGCACCACTCAGGGAAGGTTGTAGCTCATGTTCCCGACTTAAGGACCTGTGCTATGTGAAATAAACCAGGACCCAAAAGTCAAGTAAAGAACAATTCGCTTATGTGAAACTAAAAACTATAGAGATAACGTAGGATGGTTACCAGGGATGAGGACAGGGTATTTAATGGACGTGGGAGTTCAGTTTTACAAGGTAAATGTAATGGAGATAATTGTATGATGTGATTGCTATATTGAAGTCCATAGAAGAATTGACTTTAAAACTACTGAAGTGGTAAGTTTTATGTATATTTTTTCCACAATTTAAAAAAATTGTGGGAAGTGGAGGTTGGGGGAGAGAAACTGATTCTGATTCCACTTCCTAAGAAACTTACGCAGGAAGTGGCCCTTACTCCAGGCTTCCTTCTGGCAACTGGNTCCTCAGAATGGTGAGCGTCTTAAGATCAGTCTAGGATTTCTCTCTGGCTTCCTAGGTCTCTCAACTGCAGTGCTGTGTCAGATGGCATTTTCTAGAGATGGTCAAAACAGTGTCTCTCATTACCTGCTCATCAGAGAATAATGTGACTATTCCATCAACAAAAGGGGGTCTGCAATGTTGGATCTGAAGTGAACCCCCAAAGCCCATATGTTAAAGGCTTGTTCCTCATCTGGGTGCTTTGGAAAGGTGGTAGAAAGTTTAAGAGGGATTTCTCAGTGGGTGGTTTGGGTCACCAGAGGCGTGACCTCCAAGGCGATTGTGAAGTAAGGCATTTCACCATGTGCCACCACTATGAGATTTTACAAGTCCAGAAGCAGTGGTCACATGCTGAAAGAACATGTAAGTACATGTTTGTGTGACAGTCTTGGGAAAACAGTCTCCTGCATCATCCAATCATTTAACTTCTAAGAAAAGAAGCTGTTTGCACACCAAGAACACCACAAGCAAAATAGAAATGCAAGAGAGAAGTTAGGAGAATATAAATTCGAGCTGGAGAGATGGCTCAGCAGTTAAGAGCATTGGCTACTCTTCCAGAGGTCCTGAGTTCAATTCCCAGCACCCACATGGTGGCTCACAACCATCTAATAGGATCTGATGCCCTCTTCTGACATGCAGGTGTACATGCAGATAGAGCACGCATACATAAAATATAAACAAATTTGCATTCTTAAGCCCTCTTCCTTAACTGTTCTTTGAACCCTCCTCTGGGCATTGTCCATAACAAGCATATTTGGCTGGTGCTGTGGGATGGTCTTTCTGTACACTGTGAATATGTGTTGCTACTATTGGTTAATAAAGAAGTTGTTTTGGCCTATGGCAACACAGGATATAGCCAGGTGGGAAATCCAAGAGAGAGCTAGGAAGAAGAAAGGCAGAGTCAGGGAGATGCTTCGAGCCACCAGGGGAGNAAGATGTAATATAACACAGGTAAAGCTCCAAGACACGTGGTGATACTTAGATTAATAGAAAATGGTTAATTTAATATGTAATACCTAGCTAGCAATAAGCCTGAGCCATAGACCAAACAGTTTGTAATTAATACTAAGTCTCTGAATGATTATTTTATAAAAAGGGCTACTATCCGGGCAGAACTGGGTGGGACCAAGAAACTTTAGTCTACAGGCTGGCAACATCTTTTATAATTCTACAGGGAGAAACTGAGCTGTCATGTATTCCTAGTCTCCCTGAGAATGGGAAGAGAAGAGTGCTCCCCCTCATTGTACTGGTAATGTTTGCTTCAGATGGTCTTTCCATGACCCTCACTAACCCAGTTAGTAGGTGCTCAAACCTGTATTAAAATCATTCATGTAGTGTCTTTAAATCCCACCTCTCTTTCGTCCTCAAGAATATGGAGCTGTGTACCTTAAGCATACATCATTTTATATGTCAATGATACCTGGGCTTCTTTTTTGTTTTTTTGTTTTTTTTTTGTTTTTTGAGACAGAGCTTTTCTGTGTAACAGCCCTAGCTGTCCTGGAATTCACTCTGTAGACCAGGCCTGCCTCTGCCTCTCAAGTCCTGGGATTAAATGTGTGTGCCACACCATGCTTGGCCAGGGTGTTAGTTTGAGGGCCTGTGAGATGACTCAGATGGTAATGCTGCTTGCTATGTCAACCTGATTATCTGAATTCAATGCCCGGTTCCCACAGTGGAAGGAAGAGAATGAATTGACTCCCTAAAGTTATTCTCTAACTCCCATGTGCATGATTACACACACACACACACAATAATAATAATAATAATAATAATAATAATAATAATAATAATAATAATATTGGGTCTGAAGAGATGATGCAGTGGTTAGGGAAGTAGACTGCTCTTTCAGAGTTTCTTAGTTCTGTTTCCCAGCACCTATGTTGGGCAGCTCACAACCACCTGTGACTGTGGCCCTTTGACCTCCGTGGACACCTACATACATATATACACATACAGACACATAGACACAGATATAATTAAAAATAAATTTTAACCAGGCAGTGGTGCTACACGCCTTTAATCCCAGCGCTCGGGAGGCAGTGGACAGAATTTTGATTCGCCACTACCCCTCTTCTTGTCTGGTTTCCTTATATATGTCAGTTATTCAGTATGTGCCGGTGACCTTCACCAAGAAGCCGGTGTCCGCCTCAGCTCCAGTGACTAATCTTGGGAGGTATTCAACTAGAACCTGCTTGTAATGCACAGGTCACCACACACTAGAGGCAAGATGTTTGAGGGAGGGAGCNTGAGAGCCTTCCCTTCTGATGCTCCGCAGCCTTGCAGAACACAGAGGATATTTCACACACCAGTGGGATGATGCTTTGCTGATACAATCTGAAGACAAAGTTGGAGACATAAAGAAGGTTGTTTTCACTCTTTATAATAATAAATTACTCTACATAAAAAAGGACCATGAAGCCAGGCGTAGTAGCACACACCAGAAATCCCAGCACTTAGCAGGATGAGGCAGGAGGATTATAAATTCAAGACCAGCCTGAGTGACATAGCAGACTTTTTTTTTCCAATAACAATAATAATAAACATAACTAAAATGAAGACAAATAGCAAATTAGGAAGAATTTGCTATCATCCTTGCCTGGGTTTATATTTGAGGGGAGCCAATAGATCAGTGAGAAAAAGACAAAAGTTCTGAAAATTGGAGAGACCATGGTCAAAGTAAAAATAAAAATGTGAATGGCCAATAAAAATGAAAAAAAATCCTGCAGCTCATAAGTAATCATATAGATTATATTAAAACTGCACAAAAATGGCTTAGTGTGTGGTGTGGGATAGAACCCAACATTTTTCTTTTATCAAGTTGGCGGTAACTTTTAGGATAACATGCCATGTTGGCACAGCAGGGGAAGCTGGAAACTGATGTTAAAGCTGCATGTCAAATCTAAAGTGGGTCTGCTTTACAACCTGGCATTCCAACATTTCCAGATCTGTGCCAAAGAATTTATTGCTGGTATCAGCCAAGACTGTANACAAAGACTCATGAGGCATGTTTTAGTAGCAAAAGATACAAACTAATGTGTAGCCATATGGATTCGGCTAACTAAATCACAGCAGAACTCTGCAAAGCAGTAATACGTAGCCATTTCAGATGATGCTATCGGGAAATATTAAATAAAATGGCAGCATTTCACATTTGATAATCAACAAGTCAGTTTAACAAGTAATTTTACCTTCACCTAGGCCTATTCCACAAATAAATGCATATACAAGAAGCTATAATGAGTTGGAAGGTGTAGGCAGGTGTGGGTGGTAGATCCCAGAGGAGTTGGGAGTAAATATGATTAAAATACATCATATTGATTTCTCAAAGAATTAATAAAAAATATTATATTAAGAAAAGAAGCTAGGATGATTTTTCACTAAAGCATTACTTAACTTCTTTTCTGTATTTTTAAATGGTCAACAGAAAGATACACTTTTCTATTCAGGAAAAAAAATACCTACCAGGATTCTTTTTTAGGGTGTGGAAGTCACCCTTTAAATAGAGATGGAAATGGCAGCAAGGCTGTCCCCTTTGCAAACACCTCTTGTCCTCCTAGGAGCACATTTTAGAAACCCATTCTCTCAAGAGGACAGAGCGGCTGGGAGGACTGTGGTGTTTGTACTTGCAGTCTATCCCCGCAGTAAATCTAAGACTGTGGGCATAGGTGTTCTGCCAGTGAGGGCTCCCCTCCAGATGCCACTCCACCCCCTGGGGGCATCCCTGTGCCATGGCAGGAGCTGCGGGGAATTGCTTCATCACAGGTAGAGCAGTCTCAGCATTTGTTCAGTCCCTGTGGGGGCGGTGAAGTGACTTGCAGCATCCTACAGAGGGGTCACGATGATGGGCATGAGAGCTGCCTAGTGAAAGGAAAACAGTCAATGCACTCTGCCTTTATTTGGTGCTNGATTTTATGAGAATACAGAAAAGCCATGCACCCAGGTCTGATGGGAATAGTCTCCAAAAAATAAAATAAAATAAAGCAAAATTATTCAACTTTCTTGATTTCTTCTACATCTAAATATAATTCCTACGTAAGACTTCTCCACTGCACTTTGAGGCTCACTAAAACAAGTGGATATCCCGTACAAAGGAAGGAGTTTTAAAAAAAATCCTTGTCAGCCCATAGTGCCAAAAGACTGGCTGCCCATACATAACCAAAGACAGTTCTGTTAACTCCAAGGTGCTTTGCTTTGTATTTCTCTTTTATTGTTTGCTGATGTCAAAGGGTCAGGAAAGGTTTTTAAATGCACAGGTGTTTTAAATGATCTAGTATGAGGTTTTCTTTGATTCACAGAGCTTTGAGGATACAACTGGACTCTAGATAGATGTTCCTAGGAAGTCTGTGTGTGCTCACCTTAGAGCTTCCCAAGGTGTCACCCACTTGACTCACTCCTCATGGGGCCCAGCACAGGTGACAATAAAGTCAAAGGAGGTTGTAATTATCTCACAGCCTTCTTCAGGCTTGAAGTCAGGAGGCAGTATAGAAAAGAATACATTCAATGACATATGATTGGCATCTTGCCGGGGCGCTGGCACATCCTTGAGCTGTCAGGGTCCTTGCGGTGTCAGCAGCTGGAGTAAGAATGGAGTGATCCAAGTGGAGAAATGGAATGGCCTTCTGGGTATTTCCATTCTTACATCGTGTTTGGACAAGCTGAATGAAGGAAAACAATTTCAAACAGCCTACTTGATAAAAAATGATTTTCTTATTTAACCAAATTACCCCTAAAAATGCTAAAGGGAGATGTAATAGTCCACAAGGCCCCAATTCTCTATGTTTTCCATATCCCATTGTGCTCCAGAGATCTTTCTTTTCTCCTCACTCGCCAGTTTGCCCTCAGCACAGCCTCTTTAGGCTCTTGTCTGTTTCCATTTTCTCATTCTTATCCAACTATTTTCTTTCTTCCTGTAACTCTCTGTTCTTTTCTCTGCATAGCCAATCAAACCAACCCTGGCCCGTCCCATTTCCTAACTGTCCACCACCTCCACACAAAAAGGATACAGATTTTACCAAAACAAGTAGAATTCTTATTAGATGTGATAACTCAGGGTTACATGCAGTCAACTGTTCCCAGAAAACATGAAATTCCAGACTTGGGGTAAACAACTTGTCCAAGGCCACATGGCCTGCAAGCGCAGACGCAGACTCCATACTTCCTGCTCCCTGAACTTGGGCTGTTTCCAGAGTACGAGGAGCAGCCCTGGGGAGGGCTCTGGATGAGGAGCAGAACTGTGACGTGTTTATCCATCACCACAGACCTTCAGATTCTGCGCCAGATCTGCTTCCGTGTTCAGGACTGGAAATAGCNCTTCTCCCAAGAAATAGTACATACAATAACACATAGAATCGACACCTATTCTTGGCCACTGCCCCACCTATGAGCCTTCAGGATCACGGTGGTGTCGGTAGCTGGGGTGAGAATGGAGGGAGCCTGGCTCAGCCTGGTCCGGCCCAGCATGCACTGCTTTCTCACGCATATCACCCTTGGCATGTGTGAGGTGTTTGGGTCTTGGCCACATATCCCTTTACTCCTCCCGGCACTTTGAAGAAGGCCTGAGTGGGAGGACTGTGATGTCTGCTGGGAACGTTTCCCTGCTCTGCTGAAGTCCAAGGCCCACATCTGTCCCCGAGTCATTGGCTTCTGAGTCTTCCCACAAACCTTCAGAGCAGCCCCACCTCTAAGCACATGCTGTNAGAGACCTGTGAGAACCAACTGCTCTAGGAGTTGGAAATACTTCAAAAGCTCCGAGAAAAGGGTATCTCAAAATACTTCTGCAAATATGTGGCCATGCTCTCTGGAAGTCACTAGTGTAAACTTCCCACGGCCATAGTGATTCTATGAGACATTTTGGTGGATGTTGGAGGGAACAGGATGACATTTTCTCCACATGAAGTCTTGTGGGAGGTGAAGCATGAGCTCTTCCCTGACGTCTTTAAGTGGGTCTGCCTGGTTGTGCTGGCCTCTCAGGAGTCAGAATCCCAAAGGGTTGCTGTGGTTTCTCAGCCTACCCCCTGACAGCTGGTAGCCGGGTGAACACAGTGCCACCTAACTCAGCAGCCACTTGTCAGCAGGGGATGGAGCGTAGTGCTAGAATGCTTGCCTAGAGTGAGCAAAGGCCTGGGTTTGGTCTCCTTTTGTCATGGCCATGAAGGATATCATCTGCCAGTGAGCTTCTCAGACATGATTAGGAGTCCTGAGCAGAAAGAAGGGAGAGTGCAGTCTAGTCCCCTGTGTTCCGAATTAATACAAGTAGAAGACGCGGGATAGGGAAATAACTCAGTGGTTAAAGTGCCTGCTGGGTTTGTGTGAAAATTGGAGTTGGGAGACCAAAACCTATCCAAATGGCTGTGGGCATGGTGGCTTGCCTGTTATCCAAGCCCTAGCAGGCAGGTGCAGGAGATCCCCAGAGCAAACTGGCACGCCAGACCAGCCATATTGGCAAGCTCCAGCTTGATTAGGAGACTCTGCCTCACTTTGTGCAATGGAAGAATGATTAAGGATGATTCCTGACATTCCTGGGCCTCCTTCCTGGTGCACTCACACATGCATGGGAGCACACCCGTGTGTGCCCACAACATACAAACATTCATATACACATGCATCACACATGCACACACACACACACACACACACTGAAAATGGAAGGTTAGAAAAGTAAAACAAACAGCAAATTTTGTTACAAGTGTTGTGTCTTGAGGGCGGAAGAATTCTGAAGCTGAGAGAGTCAGCCATCCTGGAAACATGAGAATAATCGGAGACAGGACAGCGGGCAGGCTTCTGGCCAGCTTTGCTCTTATTTCCCTTGCAGTAAACAGATTAAGGAAAATGGATTTAAATAGTCTATTTGATAAAATGGCTTGTTTACTTGAACTTTTTTGAGTTAAATGAGAACTGATACATAGTGGCACAGGGTCACCCTTGGAGTGTCCTGCCAGGCTCTGTGGATGGTGACGAAGACCTGGTGTTCTGGGACCCAGATATGACCTGCTGGCAAGACAAACAGCTAGGGTGTAGACAATACACTTAGGGAGTATTTTTTCCTAGTCTGGCTCAGGGGCCTGTCCCTGTCTTGTAGGCTTGTTTCCACAGCCACTTCCAACGGGGAATGATGCTACAAATCACATATATGCACATACATCTTCAAAGTTGCTCACGTTTGGGCTAGGATCCCGGGGAGCCAGTGCAGAGCCTTCCACACGCTAAACAAGAGCTCTGTTTAGTAAGAACCTACAGTAAGCTACAACCCTAACCTTTGTGTTGCTCCGGCTGGCCTTGAACTCACAACCCTCCTGCCCCCACCTCCTCAGTACGGGGATTCATGCTATGCCACCATGCCCTGATAGACATGTTTTTATGTTCTAAAATTTTAACAGTATATTTATAATTTATGTTTTTTAGAGTTGATATGTATGCAGAGCTGACAACATATTCTCTAAATGTAGCTAGAAATTTTTAAGAGACTAAAATAAGACTTTAAAAAGAAGCACATTTGCTTTAAACGAGGCTCCACGTACTTGATGTTAAAATAAATCTAAACTTCATAATTCATTTTAAACAGTTATCTTTGATCTGCTTCTACTATAACAATTGATCGACAGACATGGGAGTGACACTTGAAGAACACTGATGTGGGAACAGCCATGTTTGAGTCATTGTATCCCATGTCCACCCAGGGTTCTGCAGAAGGAAAAAAGCATCTTTTCTAGTTTAGTGGACAGAAAATCTCTTCATCAGTTTATGTTGGTAACAGCAACTCAGGGTCCTTTAAAATATGGACCAGAATAAGACTAAAACCTCAGACTAAAGAGCTAAGTACAGGGGGCTGGAGAGGCGGCTCAGAGGTTAACAGCACTGACTGTTCTTCCAGAGATCCTGAGTTCAATTCCCAGCAACCACATGGTGGCTCACAACCAT
>LZPO01008119.1:50518-73134 GCA_001675575.1 Neotoma lepida | reverse complement strand
TACCTGTGTTAACAGGAATGCAGATAAGCACAAACCCAAGAATCCGAACACTGTTGGCAGAGCAATCAGCAGAGGAAGCAGAGTTTCCCCACTCTCCCTCATCACCTCTGTGTGCATTGTATTCTAACTATATATGTTCTTTTTAGTTTTGGTTTTGTTGTTGTTTTTTGAGATAGGGTTTCACTGTGTAGCCCTGGCTGTTCTAGAACTTACTCTGTAGACCAGGCTGGCCTCGAACTCAGAGATCCTCCTGCCTCTGTCTCCTGAGTGCTGGGATTAAAGACGTGTGCCATCACTGCCCAGCTAGTCATTAGCTCCCAGGAAATGTTAGCCCTACTGGGGTGTTCCCTGTTAGTATCAACTCTAAACGGTGGGAAGAACAAGGGGAAAATGGAAGCCCTTGGCTTTACCTCCAGTTAGGCCTTAATTGCTGTGCTAGGAAGTACTTTCCAATCAAATTATTGTTTAATCCAAACAAAAGGAAATGAACAGTTATTGCTGTCAACAGCAATGATCAACTGTCCTTGGGAGTCTGGGAATGTGGGAATGGTGGGGGTTTAAGTGTAGACAGAAGTGTTTAATTAGTAGTCTGTGAATGGCAGTTCCTGAAGGATAAGAGAGCTGTGATAGGAAGTCTTAAAAACACATTTGGAATGAGCATGATGACCCATCACTTCAGAATATCATGACTATCATTGACTCCCANCATACACATAATCATACAGGAGATTGAGCTTGATTCTGGCTTCTCTCAAGACTCATTTATTGATTTTTGGCAGAGCTGGTGTATTAATGATTTAAAATTTTTTAAATTTATTATTGTATGTGCACATGATGTGTGTTTGCAGGTGTGTGCCACAGGCATGTGTCTGGTTTTCTTCTCTCACCTCTGTGTAGGTTCTGGGAATTGAACTCAGGTCACCAGACTTGAGTGATAAGCACCTTTACTCATTGAGCCATCTTGCTGGCCTTAGATTAGTGCTTTTTAAATTGATTCTAGTTATGTTATAGCTAAGAATTTACCCACCAATATTTTGGTAAACATTATTCAAAATTATTCTACCATTCATGATACATTGGGGAAATTTTTCTGTCATCTTTAGTATTGACTTTTAGAAAAGAAAAAAATGATTTTAAAAGAATTTGTCTAAGCACAGAGAAAAAAAATTACATGATTGTAAAACACCAGTGCTCCTCCCCTTTCTTATAATTGCCTCTTGGCTGCTTGCTCAGTTGTTTCAGGCCAAAGCATCAGTGGCTTGTGGCCAAAAAGGCAGCGTGGGGAACGTGACAACCCAAAGGCCTGAGCAGCAGAGTCAGACCAGGTGACCTGTGAGTCCAGAAATACTGGAGGGAGGGGCNAGACAAGGAGGCCAGAGTGCACCTGTCCTCTAGGGACGGCATTGAGGGCTGGAGCACTAACTCAGGGCGTGGCCAGACAGCACCCCTTGCTCACCGGCTTCCCTCCCCGTTCCGTGTGTGTACCTTCACAGCGCCCCCCACCTTTTCTACAGTTTTCAGAACCCACTCCTCACAAAGCACTCCCTCCAGTTCAAAGCCACAGCTATATGCCTCATGGCTGTGACTTAAGCCATTTGTCATCTGTGCAACTCATTTAGGATTTAATCTCACGCTGCCTTTTGACACATTTGGAGTTGTTTCAGTGTGTCTTTGTTTCCTGCAAACAGATCATGAATTTTTTAAAGTTATGACCTGATCAGTAATATGAAGCCGGATAGGAATCATACTTCCAAAGGTCAGATGCTCACCTGTGGTGGTGCCACTGCTCTGTGGTTTATTACACATGTCAGTTAAATAAATACATGTAAATACATTTACTCAGACTGGGAGGGAGAGGTGACAGGGACCATTTTGTACTTGTTCTTCCCAAATCTCTTGGGTATGGAATCCAAGAAAATTATTAAGCATGAACACTCTTGAAATTTTTTTTTTTTTTTTGAGACAGGGTTTCTCTATGTAACAGTCCTGGCTGTCGTGGAACAGAACTAACTCTGGAGATCAGGCTGGCCTTGAACTCACTGAGATCCACCTGCCTCTGCCTCCCAAGTGCTGGGATCAAAGGCGTGCATCACCACTGCCCAGCTACCCTTGGAAATTCTGAAGTCAAATTTTTAAAATGAAAAGGGAATATTTTAGGTAGTGCCTCCAAAGTCGTTATGTACATTTGGGGAAGACGTTGCAACTGGCTTTGCTGTCGCCCAGGCTGATCTCAAGCTTTCTGACTCAATGCCCTGATGCTAGGACTATGGGAGTAAGGCCATGCTGGCAATATGCGAATGAGTTTTAAAATGTCCCAGTGGAGGCAATTTGCTCCCCAAGACTGAGATGGGTGTTGAGTCTTTCAAGACTAAGTAGTCCTAGCGCCGCATCCTTCCTAGGGACAGGCGCTTACATCCCTGATGGTGAGTTCTGATTATACACACCCCTACATTTTTTCTCTCTTTTAACTATGCTAGTGCAGCTTTTTCTCGGTTATGAGAAATTCTTCCCTCTTTCTCAAACCTGCAAACGTCCTCTCCATGACATGTTGGTTCTTCAGTCTTGACAAGCCTCTGATCTTGCAGAGATTTCAGAGTCATGGCATTTTTGCCTTTGTGGATGCGTTCCTTACAGTTCTGGGTATATCCGTGATACTCATTTTTTCTTGTGCCACGCCCCACATGTGAACCTCATGCTTTCAAGATCAGATCAACAGAACAGCTCACCAGTGGCTTCTGTGGCACATTGGTTTTTTCACACCTCTGCTGTTCAGTTGGGACATTGCTGACACGTCCTTGGTCTGAAGGACGTGACCCCCTACCCACCAATTGGGAGCCAGCATTGCTGCCAATGAATACAAGCANAAATATCCCCCCAAGCTTCCTAATGTCCTCTAGGGCAGGTGTGCCATGCTCAGTTCAGTCAGCTGTTTTAAATGCTGCCTGTACCTCTGTACCCCCAAACACACCCACTTTCCCCCCAAAGGGGATGATTAATGTGTTTGCTGATAGTTTCCTTTCTGAAAGCTCTTCATATCTGTGTCACTCCTTCAGAGTTTATCTTGCTTTAGAGTGAACCATAAACTTGTTTCCTTGTTATGAGAAATGTTAGACACCTANACAGAGTAGGATTAACAAAAAACTCCTGTGGATCATTTCATTTCAACAATTATTGACTTATATACAATGCTGTTCTATGTCCAAATCTACCTACTTCCTGCCTCTCTGTGCCATGAGAGAACTGTGAAGCGTATCACAGAAGTTATTCCCTGTATGTACTTTTCGGTTTGAGATGAACTTGCATGCGTGTGTGTGTGTGTGTGTGTGTGTGTGTGTGTGTGTGTGTGTATACATGTGTATGATGCATATGTGCACACACAAGCCACCAGTGCTAAGGTCACATATGAGGTGTGTCACCTTTCCATGTCAGCCAGCAATCCTCTTGGCCAGCCAGATGTCGTTCCATACAGTGTCATAGCTTCTGACTCAGTTTCCTCTGTCTTCGGGGATAAAACTGTGTAAATAAGTCAAGAATTGATAAAAGGACCATTTTTAAGCAGAAGGACTCTGTCAACAAAGCTCTTTGGATTTTGTGTGTTTTGATACTTGTCTGGTTTATCTGCACCGGTTCAATGCTCTGCACGGGGTAACTGGCGTCCATGTCTTCACTCTCAGGTGGAATGAAAGTGAGTTGAACAACATTCAAATGTCTTTCTGTATCAGACTCTCCAGCCCAGTGGTTCTCAACCTTCCTAATGCTGCGACCCTTTAATACAGTTCCTCACGTTGTGGTGACCCCCAACCATAAAATTATTTCGTTGCTACTTCATAACTGTAATTTTGCTACTGTTATGCATTGTAATGTAAATACCTGGTATGTGACCCCAAAGGGGTCGTGATCCACAGGTTGAGAACCACTGTTCTAGACATTTCTCCACCAGGCTGGGAATGCTGAGTCATGGTTTTACCAACCCTCCTGTTTTACTCCTTGGCAAGGATGTTGATTTGGAAAAGGCACCTCCATCTGCTGAGGCGCTGATGGTACTTAATGAGTTGTTTTTCAGTTCTGTCTACAGAAATACCTAGAAAGTGGGGTGCAGTGTGTTGGGCCAGTTAAAGGTGAAGGTCAAGGAGCTGCAGAGGCTGAAGAGCTGGTTCTGTCATGGTTGCTTCTCTCATAGTTATTCAGATGACAGCTGTCACTTCTTAAATGCAGATGACAGCTGAGTGACATGTCCCACGTTGTTCTTTTCTCCCACCTCCCAGTCTGGGGATGTCTTGCTGGCCTTTTGCTGGTTAAACTAGATTAACTCTGCTGACTCTGGGGCAAAGCTTTAGCAACAAACGGACAACCATAGCAATACTAAGCTTGACCTTGGGCCATGGCTATTCAGTTTATGTTGGGACTCACAACCCTGATCTGGAATGTGATTTTTTTCTCCCCTGTGATGGTGATAGGATCCAGAGCCTCAAGAACAGAGCAGCAGTGAGTGCAGCCTTTGAACCAGTTCTTGCAGTGAATCGTATTCACACCCTTATTTCCTCCCAGACAATTCTCTCTCCTTCAATTCTTCCTTGAAATGAGTGTTTAGAAAGAACAGAGATCTGTGTTGGGAAGAGCTTGGCTACAAAAGGTTCCAGTGGCAAGGAGATATTATGAACAGATAAATGGAAAAAGAATATGTGTATCATATACAAAATGGAGTTTCTTTCATTCAATAGTAAAAAAGAATAAAATTGATATTTGCAATGAAGTGCATCAAACTGGAGACAATCATGTTAAATAAGCCAAATGCAGAAAGGCAAGTATTAATGTTTTATTTTACATATGGAATCTAGGCTCAATTATAGGTATAATTTGATGTACATATATATATATGTATAAACACATAAAATACACAGTTACACATATGCCAAGAAGGAAGAAAGACTATGGGAGGGGAGAAAGACGGTTACAGATAAAGGGGGAAACAAGAGAGGGCAATAGAACATTTGAGACCTGAATAAAGGGGCCATATGATTTNGGGCAGCAAGGGGGTAGAAGGGACATGAGGGAGGGAAGCTGAGGAGCAAAAGGGACGAAGTATGATATATATGCATGAAAATGAGAATGCCACAACAGAACCCATTATTTTACACACTATCATTAAAATAGGATTTTTAAAAAGAAAATATTAAATACTCACAGCAGACACTCCAAAGCAACACTTAGATTCCTATGTTGAGTCAGTAGTGGACAGTTGTCTGCTCAGCCTGCTCTGGTATCCTCCTAAAGGCTGCTTATCTTCCTGTTCAGTTCCTGCATAACCCTTGGTAAAGTACAGCAGTGGTATTGACATTGGCCACACATGGAGACTGGACTTAAACTGCCTAAAACTAGTCTGTCATCAGGAGAGACTACAGTGTGCCTGTGGGAACAGAAGCTATAGTGTGCCACACACCATTACTGTTCTGTCACTTTCATCAGTCATAGTTTATGTAATTAAGTCCATCACCACCATTTACATGATGTATTTGAGTACATGACCCATTTAGAGTTGATTTTGTATAAAGTGTCTTTTGTACGTTTTGGGGGGTTGGAGTACAGGATCTTATGTGTCCCAGGCTNACCAAGGATGACCTTGAGCCTTTGATCTTCACTGTCCACCTCTAAGTGCTGGGATTACAGACTTGTGCTGTTATGCCCAGTTTATGCAGTGCTGAGGATCATCCAAGGGCTCTGTGCCTATTAGATGAGCACTCTACAAACTGGGATACAATGCTAGTGCTGTAGAACATGATTTTAAGGTGTGTTACTTTTGTTTATGTTGCATTTGTTTAACTCTGTGAAGCTGTGTTACTGTGCCTGTCTAAAACACCTGATGGTCTAATAAAGAACTGCACAGCCAATAGCAAGGCAGGAGAAAGGATAGCAGGGCTGGCAGGCAGAGAGAATAAATAGAGGGAGAAATCTGGGAGAGAGAGATTTAGGAACCAGAGAAGGAGGAGGACACAGGGGCCAGCCACCCAGCTACACAGCAAGCCACAGAGTAAGAGTAAGATTTACAGAAATAAGAGAACGGGAAGAGCCCAGAGGCAAAAGGTGGGTGGGATAACATGTTAAGGAAAGCTGGCAAGAAACAAGCCAAGCTAAGGCTGGGTATTTATAATTAAGAATAAGCCTCTGTGTGTGATTTATTTGGGAGCTGGGTAGCAGACCCCGCCCCCCAAAAAAGAGTAAAATACCTACAGCAACAGCTAGCCTGAGAATCACAGTTTAAATGGCCACCAGAGAGCCAGCAGATCATCATGGTGCATTGTGTATAAGCACAGGGGACAAGAAGGGCCCGTGAAGATGCTGAGGCAGCTCTAAGTGCACAGGGAAGTTCATAAGTGCTTTTCAAATGACAATGATGATGTCACTAATACAGGGTGTTAGTGGAGAGGATTTCCGTCAGCATGCCATGTTGTGAGTTCTTTATGTACCATTTCATTTAGTCTTTAGAGCAGTCACAATATTTTTGCTTGGATTGTTATTTTCACATCTATTATAAAGAAGCAGCATGTGCTTAATAACACAGTTTTTAGTGCTATAAAGCCTAATTGAGACAATCCCATTCTCAGTCACTCATGGTTACTAGAAAAATACCAAAGGAGTGGAGAAATTCAGTGCACACTGCAAATAAACCAATGTACATCCAAACTCCTCATTTGTCAATCACATAACAAGGATTGGTCTGGTGGCTGAAGGAAAATGAGGACATGATCACTCCAAGGTATGGTTGAGAAGGATTTTATTGTAGATATGAGGGAGAGAACATCCAGAGGCATCTGGAGGAGTCCAGACTGAACCAGGCCATGAGAGGAGGTGGGAGGTATATCGAGAAAGGAAGCAAGCTAAGAGGGAAAGAGGCCAAACGTGAGGAGAGAGAAAGGGGGAAGATTTGGGAAGAGGTTTTAACGGGTTAGGGAACATCAAATTCACTAATAAAGCATCATGTATGGGAATCTCTTCAAGGTGTTTCCAGAAAAGATAGGTCTGTGAGTTGATGGACTGAGTGGCGCCATCTGATGGCTGAAGGGCTGGCTAGAACTGGTGTAGGAGAGGAAAACTGTCTCCTGAGCTGGCATGTCCTTTCCTCCTGCCCTTGGATACAAAAGCTTCAGGCACTCAAATGCTCTGGACTCTGGGTCTTACACCAAGCGACTCCTCCTTCTTCAGGCCTTCATCTCAGCTGAAGGTGGTACCCAGGCTGCCTTGGACCTGAGCTTAGANTGACCATGCAGCCAGCATGCCAGTGTCTCCAGCCTGCAGGTAAGATGGCTGCTGCAGGCTTCTCAGTCAGCCTCTATAACCGAGTGAACCAAATGGCCTAAGAAATTAGTACTGTCTCTCTGGAGAAGCATGACTAATACACTAAAATATGTAACAATACATAACCCTAAAATTATAATGTCAGCAGTGGCCTATAACTTATATGTAAGAATAGAATTTATTGTCCTCAAAGTCATCATTTTAACATAACCCATTGCCTTTCCTGTGGTTGAAATTATTTTTGAATTTATTCTTATTTTTTAGTATGGAAAAAGGAGAATCCACTTAAAAAAATAAGTGGATGGACTTGGGGGCTGGATAGATGGCTTGGTGGTTAAGAGCATCCGCTGCTCGTTCAGAGGACTGCAGTTGGGCTCCCAGCTCCCATTCTGTGTGGCTCACAACTCCAGCTTCAGGGGCTACTTCTGCTTCCCTGGGCATCTACACACACACGAATGAACTCACACATAAATAAAATAAATAAACCCTTTTAAAAATAAGTGCACTCGAAAACAGAATAGTGACTAGTAAGGATTAGGAGGGATAGAGGGTGGGTGGGAAAAAGGCTGATCAGAAAATGACATGTGTATGAAAACCACACTGTATCCCATCAATGTGTACAAATAATACAGGTTAATCCATGTAGAAAATATTAATTAGCTCAAAACTAATTCAGAAGAGCTCAAAAAAAAGTTGTTCAAATGAATATAAAGTGAAATTGAAGACAGAGAGAGCGCAGAAAGAAAGAGGGGGAGAGAGAGAGAAACACTAGAATCAGAGAAGAGCAAATGCTAGTTCCTCTTAATTATGTTCCTTTCAAAAACAAAACCAAAGATGTTAATGTGGTCCCTAAGTGTCTAATAAAAGGAAACTGGTCTGCTAAATTATAGTACTGCCATACAATGAAGTATTTTGAGCCAATCAAACTGGGCAAATTTTTAATATGAGGAAGTCCTCAAAATAAATGAATAAATGCCTAGCCTCTTTCTGTGTGGAGACCACTCCAGCAGGCATAATGAACATCCCTGACCTGCCACACTCTCTGCAAGAATATGACAAACACCAGCCCCACATGGAGGATAAGGATTCTGTCTGCCCAGAGAAAGTGGGAGACGGACAGGGCAGCNATGGTGGGCAGGTTTCCCCAAAAGGCTATAACTACAAAGAAGACTGAGCTGAGGCTTGAGTGTGTTGAGCCAACTGCAGATCCCAGAGAANGCTGGCTGCTAAGAGAGGGAAGCATTTGGAAGTGAAGGCAATGGGAAGAGAAGGGGCTAAGTGACCCAGTTCTAAGATGGTTCATTATTAATAAAATTATGAGATTTTACTCAAAATAAATAGATAAAAAAGTACATGATAAAAGACAGGACATAAAGGTGTGCGTGGTATAAGTACATGGGTGCTTTATACACAAAAAAACATGAATTTGAATGGTTACGTGTCGGGTGGCGGTGGCGCACGCCTTTAATCCCAGCACTTGGGAGGCAGAGGCAGGCAGATCTCTGTGAGTTCCAGGCCATCCTGGTCTACAGAGTGAGTTCCAGGACAGTCAGGCAGCCAGACTGCCAGGGCTACACAGGGAAACCCTGTCTCAAAAACAGAAAAAAAAAAACAAAACCACAAACAAACAAAACAAAACAAAAAACAAAAAAACCCAAAACAAAAATGTTAACGTGCTATTATTGAATGCTAGAATTATAAAGCTGGGGTTTGTCTCTTTAATTGTCCTTCCGTGAAAAAATGTTAACGTGCTATTATTGAATGCTAGAATTATAAAGCTGGGGTTTGTCTCTTTAATTGTCCTTCCGTGAACCTGTGAGCCTTGTACATGTCGAGCGAGTTCTCGTCCATTGGGGTATATACTTCTGGCCCTGAATACTTTTGTATTAGTATAGTCTTATTTTACAGTATTTATGATAATTTATTATTTGAATAATAAGAGGGTTATTGTAAAACAGTAAAGGGATTGAATATCCAATACAGAGAAGAGTTTCCACAACGTAAGTAAGAATAACAATGTAGGGAAGCTTTAATGGAGTTAAGAATTTCAGAGATTGGGGGAGCCCCAGGGATGGGGTAGCTGCCTCTTTCCCTGCCCCCTCCCCAAGAAAACCACCCCCCTGAAACCCCAACAACCACCGTAGTCATAAGCCCACCCTGCACCTACTGGGAACAGGTAAGGTCCATTCTCTGGACCAGCAGACCAGGTCTATAGCCATTGGAGCCCCAGGGACCTGGTGCTGCCTTTCCCTGCCCCCTCACCAAGAAAACCATCCCCCTGCAACCCCAATGACAACTGGAGTCATAAGCCCACCCTGCACCAACTGGGAACAGCTGTTCTCTAAGACAGAACCCACTAATGCCGATTGGACTAAGCTGCCCCTGAGAAACAGAGTCCATCAGCACCAATTTGACCAAGAACTCCCAGTGGACCAAGAGTATCAATTGGACCAAGAGAGGCACCCTCAGACAGAGAAACTGCCTGCACCGAGTGGAGGAAGAGATGGGTAGACGCCAGTGCAAAAATACAGGCAACAACATAAAAACCTATATGGCACCATCAGAATCTAGTGGTTCTACACCAGCAAGACATGGACATCCCAATGCAGAAGAAGCAGAAGAAATCAACCTCAAAATGACTTTAAGAAGATGATAGAAGCCTTTAAAAAGGAAGTGAAAAATTCACTTAAAGATATCAAGGAAAAGACAAAAAATTGGAAGAAATCAATAAATCCCTTAAAGAAAGCCAAGAAAACTAAGAAAAAACAATTAAACAGGTGAAGGAAACAGTTCAAGATTTGAAAACTGAAATAGAGACAATAAAGGAGACACAAATTGAGGGAATGCTGGAAATGAAAAATCTGAGTAAATGAACAGGAACTACAGATGTAAGCATAACCAACAGAATGCAAGAGATGGAAGAGAAAATCTCTGGTGTTGAATAGAGAAAATAGATTCATCAGTCAAAGAAAAACACTAACGCCAAAAAAGACATAACACAAAATGTCCAGGAAACTTGGGACACCATGAAAGACCAAACCTAAGAATAATAGGGATAGAAGAAGGAGAAGAATACAAACTCAAAGGCACAGAAAACATATTCAACAAAATCATAGAAGAAAACTTTCCAAACCTGAAGAAGGAAATGCCTCACCACATAATAATCAAACCACTAAACATACAGAATAAAGAAAAAATATTAAGATTTGCAAAGGAAAAAGGCCAAGTAACATATAAAGGCAGACCTATCAGAATAACACCTGACTTCTCAATGGAGACTATGAAAGCCCGAAGGTCCTGGACAGACGTTATGTAGACACTAAGAGACCACGGATGCCAACCCAGACTATTATACCCAGCAAAACTCTCAATTGCCATAGACAGAGTAAACAAAATATTCCATGATAAAACCAGGTTTAAACAATATCTATCTACAAATGCAGCCCTACAGAAAGCACTAGAAGAAAAAATCCAACCTAAGGAAGTTAGAAACCCATGAAAACTCAGGCAATAGATAATCCCACACCAACAAATAGCAAAGAAGGGAAACACACAACACTACCACCAAAAAATAACAGGAATTAACAATCACTGGTCATTAATATCCGTCAATGTCAATGGTCTATAAAAAAGACATAGCCTAACAAAATGGATATGAAAACAGGATCCATCCTTCTGTGGCATACAAGAAACACACCTCAACTTCAAAGACAGACACTACCTTAGAGTAAAAAGCTGGGAAAAAACTTTCTAATCAAACGGACTTAAGAAGCAAGCTGGTGTAGCTATCCTAATTCTAATAAAATAGACTTCAAACTAAAATCAGTCGAAAGAGATTGGGAAGGACATTACATATTCATCACAGGGAAATTCCACCAAGATGAAGTCTCAATTCTGAACATTTATGCCCCAAATACAAGGGCACCCACATTTGTAAAAGAAACATTACTAAAGCTTAAATTGCACATCAAACCCCACACACTAGTAGTGGGAGATTTCAACACCCCACTCTCATCAATGGACAGATCTGCCAGACTGAAACTTAACAGAGAAATAAAGGACCTAACAGATGTTATGACTCAAATGGACTTAACAGATATCTACAGAACATTCCACTATAACACAAAAGAATATACCTTCTGGAGGCTGGAGAGGTGGCTCAGAGGTTAAGAGCACTGACTGTTCTTCCAGAGGTCCTGAACTCAATTCCCAGCAACCACATGGTGGCTCACAACCATCTGTAATGAGATCTGGTACCCTCTTTTGTATACATAATAAATAAATCTTAAAAAAAAAGAATATACCTTCTTCTCAGCACCCCATGGAACCTTCTCGAAAACTGAGCACATGCTTGGTCACAAAGCAAATCTCAACAGATACAAAAACATTAGAATAACCTCCTGTATTTAATCGGACCACCATGCCTTAAGGTTAGATTTCAACAACAACAAAAATTACAGAAAGCCTGCAATCTCATGGAAACTGAATAATGCCCACATTATTCACACCAATTATGCCACACCAATGGGTCAAGGAAGAAATAAAGAAAGAAATTAAAGATTTCCTAGAATTCAATGAAAACGAAAGTACAACATACCCAAGCTTATGGGACACTATGAAAGCAATGNGAAGAGGAAAATTCATGGCACTAAATGCCCACATAAAGAAGATGGAGAAATCTTACACTAGGGAATTAACAGCACACCTGAAAGCTCTAGAACAAAAAGAAGAAAACTCACCCAAGAGGAAAAGACACACAAAATATTGAAATTGAGGACTGAAATCAATGAAATCGAAACAAAGAGAACAAAACTAAGAATCAATGAAACAAAGAGTTGATTCTTTGAAAAATATCAACAAGATAGGCAAACCCCTATCCAAATTAACCAAAACGCAGAGAGAGAATATCCAAATTAACAAAATCAGAAATGAAGAGGGAGATATAACAACAGACAAGGACGAAATCCAGAGAATCATCAGGTCATACTTCAAAAACCTGCACTCCAGAAAATTGGAAAATCTGAAAGAAATGGTCAATTTCCTTGATAGGTACCACATACCAAAGTTAAATCAGGACCAGATAAACTATTTAATTAGACCTATAATCCCTAAGGAAAATAGAAACAGTCATTAAAAGTCTCCCAACCAAAAAAGCCCAGGACCAGATCGTTTCAGCGTAAAATTCTACCAGATTTTCAAAGAAGAGCTAATTCCAATACTCTTCAAATTGTTCTACACAATAGAAACAGAAGGAACATTACCAAACTCTTTTTATGAGGCTACAGTTATCCTGATACTCAAATCACACAAAGATGCACCAAAGAAAGAGAATTACTGACCAATCTCCCTCATGAATATAGATGCAAAAATACTCAATAAAATATTGGCAAACTGAATCCAAGAACACATCAAAAAAAAATTATCCACCATGACCAAGCAGGCTTCATCCCAGGGATACAAGGATGGTTCAACATATGAAAATCTGTCAATGTAATATACCATATCAACAAACAGAGAGAAAAAAAAAATCACATGATTATCTCATCACCATGCTGAAAAAGCCCTTGACAAAATCCAACATCCCTTCATGATAAAGGTCTTGAAGAGATTAGGAACACAAGAAACATTCCTAAACATAATAAAGGCTATTTACAGCAAACCAACAGCCAACATCAATTTGAATGGAGAGAAACTCAAAGTGATTCCACTAAAATCAGGAACAAGACAAGGCTGTCCACTCTCCCCATATTTATTCAATATAGTACTTGAAGTTCTAGCTAGAGCAATAAGACAACAAAAGGAGATCAAAGGGATACAAATTGAAAAGGAAGAAGTCAAACTTTCACTATTTGCAGACAATATGATAGTATACATAAGTGACCCCAAAAATTCTACCAGGGAACTCCTACAGCTGATAAACTCCTTCAGTAATGTGGCAGGATACAAGATCAACTCAAAAAATCAGTAGCCCTCCTGTATACAAATGATAAACGGGCTGAGAAAGAAATCAGAGAAACATCACCCTTTACAATAGCCACAAATAATATAAAGTACCTTGGGGTAACACTAACTGAACAAGTGAAGGACCTGTGTGATAAGAACTTTAAGTCCCTGAAGAAAGAAATTGAAGAAGATATCAGAAAATGGAAAGATCTCCATTTAATAATCCAATTAAAAAATGGGCTACAGAGCTAAACAGAGAATTCTCAACAGAAGAATCTCAAATGGCTGAAAGATGTTTAAGGAATTGCTCAACATCCTTAGTCATCAGAGAAATGCAAATCAAAATGACTCTGAGATACCATCTTACACCTGTCAGAATGGCTATGATCAAAAACATTGATGACAGTCTGTGTTGGAGAGGATTCGGAGCAAGGGTAACACTCCTCCACTGTTGGTGGGAGTGCAAACTTGTACAGCCACTGNGGAAATCAGTATGGCGGTTTCTCAGAAAATTGGGAATCCATCTACCTCAAGACCCAGTGATACCACTCTTGGGTATATACCCAAGGAATGCTCAATCACACACAAAGATATATGCTCAACTATGTTCATAGCAGCATTGTTTGTAATAGCCAGAACCTGGAAACAACCTAGATGCCCATCAACTGAAGAATGGATTAAGAAAATGTGCTACATATACACAATGGAGTACTACTCAGCAGAGAAAAACAATGACATCATGAAATTTGCAGGCAAATGGATGGAACTAGAAAACATGATCCTGAGTGAAGTAACCTAGACTCAGAAGGACAAACATGGTATGTAATCACTCATAAATAGGTACTAGATGTAAAGCAAAGGACAATCAGAATGCAACCCACAGCTCCAGAGAGGCTACCTAGCAGGGAGGACCCTAGGAAGGACACAAGGATCACTCAGCGAAGGAGAAATAGATGAGATCTACATGAGCAAAATGGGGGGCAAGAGGGGGTAATGGAGGGCAAGGGATGGGGGATGAGAACATAGGGGAACGGGAGGTTNGAACTGGAACAGGGACAGAGTGGGAGAGCAAGGAAAGAGAGATCATGATAAATGAAGACATCATGGGAATAGGGAGAAACAGAGTGCTAGGGAAGTTCCCAGGAATCCACAAAGATGACCCCACCTTAGACAATAGTTGAGAGGGTTCCTGAACTGGCCTACTCTAGTGATCATGTGGATGAATACCCTAACTGTCATTATAGAGTCCTCAGCCAGAGACTGATGGAAGCAGATGCAGAGATCCACGGCCGGGCGCCAGGAGCCCAATCGATGAGAGAGAGGAGGGATTCTAGGAGCAAGGGGCATCAAGATCATGATGGGAAAATGTACAGAGATGGCCAGCCAAACTAGTGGAAATTCATGAACTATAGACTGATAGCTGTAGAGCCCCCATGATACTGGACTAGAACCTCTGGATACAAGAGATAGTTGTTTAGCTTGAACTCTTTAGGGGGCCCCAGGCAATGGGATAGGAACCCATCCCTGGTAGATAAGCTGGCCTTTTGGAACCCAGTGCCTATGGTGGGACACTGGTACTGCCTTGGTACAGGGAGGAGGGTCTTGGTCCTGCCTCAACTGAATGTACCAGGCTCTGCTATCTCTCTATGAGAGACCCTGTCCTGGAGGAGGTGGTAATGGGGGGTGGGTCGGGGGAAAGGTTGGGGGGACAGGAGGAGGGAGGAGAGGGGAATCTGTGGTTGACATGCAAAATGAATAGAAAATCTTTTAATAAAAAAATAGGAATTTCCGAGATTGGGATGAAACACCCTGATAGACTGCTGTTAGCACAGTGAGGTCCTTGTTCTTGGGATGAAGCACCCTGACAGACCACTGTTAGCACGGTGAGGTCCTTGTTCTTGGGATGAAGCACCCTGACAGACTGTTGTTAGCACGGCGAGGTCCTTGTTCTTGGGATGAAGCACCCTGATAGACTGCTGTTAGCACGGCGAGGTCCTTGTTCTTGGGTCACTAAGCATATGTTTAATAGATGTGGTGGTTTGGATGAGAATGACTCCCACAGGCTCATATATTTAAATGCTTGGTCCCCAGTTGGTGGAACTGTTTGGGAAAGATTAGGAAGTGTGACATTATTGGAGGAGGTGTGTCACTGAGGGTGGACTTTTAGGTTGCAAAAGCCCATGCCAGGTCCAGTGTCTCTTTGCCTGCTGCCTATGTATCAAGATACAAGGCTCTCAGCTAGCACCATGCCTGTGTGGTAATATTTCATATGTGCTCTAACAAATAAAGCTTGCCTGGGGGTCAAAGGAAAAAGCTAGCCACTATATTAAACATAGAGGTCAGGCAGTGGTACCACCCCCCCTTTAATCCCAGCACTAGTTGACCATAGAGGTCTGGAGGTCTGTACAGACAGAGAAGAAGTGATAGAGCTGGGTGAAAGGGGAAGTGATGTAGCTGGGTGGAGAACGGAAGTAAGATGGCAGGGCACAGAAGGGTATATTAAGGTGTGAGTATACAGGAAGTAGCTCTCTTGGGCTGAGGATTTCCTAGTTGTAAGATCTTGTGGCTGGCTTGTTCTATTCCTCTTATCTCTCAGTTTTCACCCCAATATCTGGCTCTGGGTTTTTTATTAATGAGACCATTTAGCAATTCGTGTTACAATCATGATTATCACAAACTAACCCTCTATAACCGGAAGCAAGCCCCCAATCACATGTTTTCTTTTATAAGAGCTTCCTCAGTCATGATGTCTCTTCATAACAATAGAACAAGTGACAAAGACAATAGGAATATGATTTTCTGTGTTGCTTTCCCCAATTCTAAGTACTTTATTTTTTATTTTACTTATTTATTTTCAGCAGATTCCTGTTACACTCAGTGGTTTAGGTCTTCTCAGCACATAGAGGAATTTTCAGGAGTGCATGTTAAATGCTTCCTGCAAATGACTTGAGACAACAAGTGCTCAGCCTTGCATAGTCCCTCAGGGGACTAGGAAATCCCTTCCAATTACAGGAGATTGTTCAAAGTCACCTACCTGAAAGTTCTTCAAAACACAGAAGCAAAACAAGAAAGACCCCTAGTGGATAAATGCACAAAATGGGACTTAAAAGGCATTTTTTTTCAAGACAGGGTTTCTCTTTGTAGCCCTGGTTGTCCTGGAATTTACTGTGTGGACCAGGCTGGCCTTGAACTCAGAGACTCAACTGCCTCTGCCTCCTGAGTGCTGGGATTAAAGGCGTGCACCACCACTGTCCTGCTTCTAAGAGGCATTTTTATGAGCAGGTATTTGAATATTAAATGTTGCAAAGAAAGGTATCTGTTAATTAGAGATACTCTAGACTCACTTGAAATTTAAATATGGAACAAGGTTATAATGCAGAATCATCCACTTCTCCTTTGGAATTCATTTTCCAAAGTTAATTAAAGGAGAAAGACATGGTGGTCCATACCTGTAATCATAGCATTCTGGAGACTGGCAAAAGGGGATCTTGAGTTCAAGGACAGCCTGGGCTATGAAATGAGATCCTGTCTTCAAAACTAAACAAAACCATACCAAATCAAACAAAAAGAACCCCAAGACACAGCTAGAAATAAAGTTTGCCAAGCTCATAGAGATGAAAGGCCCTTTTACACCTTTCTTCTGGTAGGCTTACTGGGATTGGATTGTGTGAAGAAACACAAAATGCCTGTATCAGAGCATGCTCAGGAGACAGAACTCAGGGGCTCAAAGGCACGGGTCTCATCCCCTCGGTACCTTTCCCCTGCCAGACATTCTCAGCCTGTCCTCTGGTCCCATTGGTCTCTGGCATGCACTGTATTTCTCAAGGTCTTTGCCCTCTCTGGCTTGATGTATCATGAGTACACAACATGACTCCACCCTCTAGTTATGACTCTTCTTCTCTGCAGGATCCTCAGCGATCATCAGAGTCTCCACATCACCTGGGAGAGGAAGTCCTGGGTCTGCTGAGGAAGGAAGGAAACTGACTAGATGGTAGAGCAGTGGTTCTCAACCTGTGGGCTGCGATCCCAAAAGGACCTTTTCATGGGGGTCACATATCAGATATTTACATTATGATTCATAACAGTAGCAAAGTTACAGTTATGAAATAGCAATGAAATAATTGTATAGTTAAGGGTCAGCACAGCATGAGGAGCTGTATTAAAGGGTCACAGCATTAGGAAGGTTGAGAACCACTGTGCTAGGAGAACTATGTGTTCTGGTCAATATGTCCCAGTGAGGACTTGGAGAGTCATTATGGGAGAGGGTCTTGAGGGTGCTGGGTCAATGAAAATGGAACACAGGGCTGTTAATGAAGAGCCAATCAACATGGATGCAGTCTCCCAGATACAGTAGGTCTGGGGGCCTGACAGGGACCCCAGGAAGTAGAAATGGAGTCCGGAAATGAGAAGCTCTGTTGTAGAATATTAGTTGAGGATGTGTTACATTTGTTTATGCTGTGGAACATTTGTTTTAATGATGCAAAGATGTGTTGCATTCTTTTATGTTGCATTTGTTTGACTCTTTAATGATGTAAAGCTGTATTGCTTTGCTTGTCTAAAACACCTGATGGTTTAATAAAGAGCTGAATGGCCAATAGCAAGGCAAGAGAAAGGATAGGCAGGGCCGGCAGGCAGAGAGAATAAATAGAAGGAGAAATCTGGGAGAAAGAGGAGAAAGATTAAGGAACTCGAGAGAGGAAGGAGGAGAACTTCAGGGGCCAGCCACCCAGCCACCCAGCCTCCCAGCACCACAGCCACCCAGCCACCCAGCCTCCCAGCAACACAGCCACCCAGCCACCCAGCCACCCAGCAACACAGCCAGACAATGAGTAAGAAGGAAAGAAAAGATATATAGAATAGAGAAAGATAAAAGCCCTGAGGTCAACGATAGACAGGATAATTTAAAGTTAAGAAAAGCTGGTAAGAAACAAGCCAAGCTAACACCGGGCATTCATAAACAAGAATAAGCCTCCGTGTATGATTTATTTGGTAGCTGGGTAGTGGGCCCCCAAAAGAGCAGAAACAAACAACACCTTCATATATGTTCCATTGGACTGTAGCAAATTTTGCAGAGTGATCCTAAATTACAACCAGTTATATTTTCAGGGTCCTGTCAGAAGAACAGAACCCATTTGGGTCTTTTGGAGAAAGCTCATAAAAGGAGTGAAAGAGTGGTAAGGCAGAACAGTGGTACAGGGGGAGGCTACAAAGGCTTTGGGGTCAAAGGGAAGAGAAGGAGGCCTGATGGATGCAGGAATTGCTGACAGAAATACTCAAGGAGGTGGGGGGAGGAAAGCCCCATGACCTTCTCTGTGACTCTGGAACAAAGTTTTGTTGTTGTTTGCTTTTTCTTATTCTTACTTATGAATGCCTGGCCTTAGCTTGGCTTGTTTCTTGCCAGCTTTTCTTAACTTAAATTATCCCGTCTACCTTTTGCCTCTGGGCTTTTCCTGCTCTCTTACTTCTGTAAATCTTACTCTTACTTCTTGGCTTGCTGTATAGCTGGGTCACTGGCCCCTGGGTCCTCCTCTTTCTATCTTGCTCTCTCTTCTTTCCGCACTCCTTCTATTTATTCTCTCTGCCTGCCAGCCCTGCCTATCCTTTCTCCTGCCTTGCTATTGGCCATTCAGCTCTTTATTCGACCATCAGGTGTTTTAGACAGGCACAGTAACACAGCTTCACAGAGTTAAACAAATGCAACATGAACAAAGTAACACACCTTAAAATAATATTCCCCAACATGAAGGAGGTTAGGGGGTGACAATTCACACTAGGTAGTCCTGTGGTGGTAAGGAAGTTAGGGGGTGACAATTCACACTAGGTAGTCCTGTGGTGGTAAGGAAGTTAGGGGGTGACAATTCACACTAGGTAGTCCTGTGGTGTTTTGAATGAGAAGACTCACATGTTTGAATACTTGGTCTTCAGTTGGTGGAATTGTTTGGGAAGAATTAGAAGGTGTGTCCTTATTGGAGGAGGTGTGTCATGGTAGGGGGCTTTGAGACTTCAAAGCCTGCTTGTCACATCCAATGTTCTCTCTGCTTCCTATATGTGGATGAAGATGTGAGCTCTCAGCTACTCTTGCTCCCATGCCTTTGCTCTCTTTCATGGACTCTAAACTATAAATCCAAACAAATACTTTCTTTTGAAAGTTGCCTTGGTCATGATGTTTTAGCACTACGCTAGAACCTGTCATCACCTCTGTAATAACATNCAGAGGTCACAGAAATCTGGGCCTGTTTATGCAGAGATATAGAGTGGATCTTAAGTAGATGTCACAAGACAAGCAGAAGTTGGCTGATTAATAGCACAGGTGTGAGGCAGTTAGCTGGTGGAATATTTACATGATTATGAGACGACATCTGTTTCCTCAGGAATAAGCCTTTTGGTGCCACATAGCTTCAGACAATGTTGGCACTTTTGAGAAGAAGCATTTGGGGGTGAGGGTACCCTAATTTAATAGAACTTGAAAAAGCCTGGATAGAGGAGGGTATCTCCCATTACTCTGGTAAGCATGGTTGGGTAACAAAGCATTTGTGATTTTTAAGAACCACTCAGGAACCACTAGCTCCTTTCTAAAATTTAAAATTCTCAACATTGTACTTATTACATCAGGATCATAACATGTGGGATAAAGGAACTACCAGTTGCTGTTCTGTCACCAAGGGGAACCTGTGGGACAGAAGTAGACAGCAAACAGTTACTACTTGTGCCCCATAAAGAAAGGAGGAAAGCAAGATCTGCTCAGCACATAGTGGCCAAAAAATATTTCTCGAATGAAAGCATACACGTCTCAGAGAATCAACGAGCAGAGATGAGAGATACATTCTGCCTCAGACAGCATCTTTTAAACTGAGCCTTGGGAAATTGTGCTGGTGAGGGCGGGCGGGATTCTAGGAAGTCCCGAGTGGTGAGGTGCAGATGGAGCAGTGTGGAGGCGAGGCTAGGGGAGGGGGTAAAGTGAAGGTGGTTTTGTAGGTCACATTAGACATCTATGTGTGCACTTTGTAGGGGTCTGGGAGGAGGAAGGGAAAGGAGGCTTTCAAGCTAAGGAGTGGCATAATTGGATCTATGCTTTCCAAGCTCATTGCATACATAAGTTCCATAAATATTTGTCAAATTGACTTTTTAAAAGGTAATGGAACTGAAGCTAAACATTCTTCTGAATATAATTATAGTGCTTTAAGTTGGGAACGCTACGTGTGGTTAACACCTATTGTTGGTTTCCTAGCAACCCTGCATTCTTTCATAGAGAAATCTGAAGGGTCACTTGAACATCTCCACTTTGTAATTACTGTAAGGAATTGCTCCAGAGACATTTATTGAGTTTGTTGCCTGTGTCCAGAAAACACAAGTCATGTGCCAAAGAGATTATTGAGGTTTGCTGTGGAGCAGGGTGGTGCTTCTGCAGGGAGGGCTGGGAAATGCAAGACAGGAGACATGCTGGACCGCTCTCTACAACAGTGAGAGGTTGTCAGCTGGGCTCCTGGGATGGCCTGGGAGGGAAGACAAAGAGGAAAGAAACTAAGGGCTTATTGGGAAAGGTCATCAGGGGTTGACAAGTTGGCTCAGTAGGTAAAGGGGCCTGCTACACAAACCTGGTGACCTGAGTTCAATCCCTGGAGTCCACAAAAAGGTGGAAGGAGAGAACCAACTCCACAAGTTGTCCTCTGACCTTCCTTGGTTGTGTGCATGCATCTATGAGAATAATTAATAAAAATTTAAGATATCAGCAGGATGCTGAACACATTCTTAGTTCTTCTTAGGATGGGTAGGAGAATATACTATCCTCAAATATGCCACTTTGACATAAGGGTTATTTTGAGTTGAAGGCAATTAAAAAGCAGTTACAAAGAAACCTTTGGCCACTTCCCACAAGCAAAGCGAAGGTGATTTGCCTCCTTAGTTAACTCTAGAGTCTACCCGAGGGATCCGCAGAAAGAACCGTGTGGAACTAGCCCTTGTCCACAATCAGTTCCCTGTTTTCCATAATTTGCCACTATTAGAAGTTCAAAGTTAACTTTCCTTTGTCCTGTCCCTTCTCTAGAAAATTATTAGCAGGACACACTTCTATAGCCTGATATTTTGGAGGCTGAGGCAGCAAGATCTCAAGTCCAAGACCAGCTTAGAATTGACAGTGAGTTTGAGGCCAGCCTCAGCTGAACAGAAACATCAGCTTTAAAAAAATGGAAGCAATTGTCCTTTTGCTGAGATGTGATGTCAGCCCCAATTGCAGCTGCCCTTTGAGTTTCTCCCACTGGGTGTCCCATGTCTGTTCCTGATGCATGTGCTGATAAACTTCTAGTTTTCACTATTTAGTCTTTGTCCATTTAGTATACTGGGCCCTAGCCACAGAAGCTAAGAAGGGGCAGAAGAGAGAAGTCTAATTTTCCATTGTCTAAGCAGTCCTTCAAGAAGTCATCATCCTCAATCTGTAGATTACAGATGCTGAAGGGCTTAAGCAGACTAGCCCAGACCAAGGCTTAATCACCCAGAGACACACCGTATTAGATTTATCATCCCAAACACAAAAGGGCCAGGGAACAACTTACCAATTCACCATTGGTGGCTATGGCTAGCTATGCTCAGTCAGTGCACACGGCTGCCCTTCCTTGACCTCTGTGATAGGGGACCCTACTTCTCCTCAAAGCATTACATGGCTCCCTTCTATAACCCCACCCCACCCCCGCCTCTCGGGCTGCTTCTTATGGGCATCCTTTGCAGAACTCTCTTTGGCCATCTCTTCTTTTAAGTATAATTCTCATGAGCTTAGTCCCTAGCTGCTTCTCCCAGTACAAACCTTTCCTTCCCCATCACGGCTGCCTCTCCTGCCTCATCACAGCCACCTCTCTGCCGTCCAGGCTTTCAGAATCTGTCTGCTTCCACTCCCATAGTTCTCATGTCCATTTGTGTAAGGAGAAGCCTTTGGACCAGCAGCATTGAGGAAGACTAGAAAGACAGGGAAAATTACAGTAACACAAAGAAAAGAGTCCTTCCCTCACCTGGGTCTACACCTCTCATTAGCGAAAAGTCAAGACTTTGGGTATAAATTGTTAGAAATAAGTTTCAATCAGCTGGGTGTGGTGATTCATGCTTTAATCCCAGCACTCAGGAGGCAGAGGCAGGCGGCTCTGTGAGTTCCTGGCCAGTGAGCAGCAGTTTTAGACCAGAAGTTCTATGATTATTGTTTCCATGTTGGGAGCATCAACATCTTCTGGGAAGTTGTGAAAAGTGCAAATTTATGCCAAACAGTGGTAGCGCACACCTTTAATCCCAGCACTTGGGAGGTAGAGGCAGGAGGATCTCTGTGAGTTCGAGGCCAGCCTGGTCTACAGAGTGAGTTCCAGGACAGCCAGGGCTGTTACACAAAGAAACCCTATCTC